>JAODAL010053086.1:0-25530 GCA_025379985.1 Phyllomedusa bahiana | reverse complement strand
TAATGCAAGGTGGATATATCAACAGTCACGGGTGTAATGGGTAAAAATTGAACACCTATCTGAAATGTATACTGATAATAAAAGTGGAGTTTTGCAGCTAACAAAAGACCTCATTACTAGAAATTATTTTTAAATCCAATATAAGTTCAGGCTGCCCAATATCCAGGAAATATTTCAAATAGCAAACTGTTAATAATAAAGATTTTTCCACTAAAAATGTCTACACTAATCTTGGTGAACTTTATCCAGGGTTCTTTATAGATCTCGCTTGTCTTTGTTCCGCCCCGGCCCCCCCCCCCCGCTCCCACCGCAGTGAATTTACAGTGGTAGATTCTTCTTTAAAATTCTCTAGCTAACTCCATAAAATGTTCAAATCCCTAATCGTACTAAATTGGAAGTATCACAGCTAATAGAAAGAGGTTTCTCTGTGCAAAATAGACTAATTTCGCTGAGCTGCTTGGCCACAGGCAGAGCGCAGGTCCTTTTCCCTATGAACTTTGAGAGACACTGAGCTGAAACAGGAAACGCTGTTCTATGTAAAATGAGGTCATTGATTTTTTCCACCAACCCGCAACCAAAACACATCCCAGTCATGACGTCGCACACACATCTCACCCTGCCTATTCTGTAATCTCATTTGCTGGCCGCCAAAATTACAGGAAGCGCCGAAAAAAGGCGCGATCTTAATAGATGATGCACAGATTTTAACCTTAATTATCGCATGATCTGGAAATTTCGATCACCATAAAAAACCTTGCCGATTTCAACTTTGTCGATAAAAATCGCTCAACACTAATTGTGGTATGATTGTGGTATTTCATAGTTACATAGTTCGTAAGGCTGAAAAAAGACAGACGTCCATCCAGTTCAACCTATTGTAATACAAATTAAATAACCCTAATCTTGCTGATCTTTCTGGGTATTGTAGTCCACCCAGTCCTTTTATTATTTTTATTGCCCGCCTTTGTACCTGTTCAAGCTCTACAATGTCTTTCCTGAGAGCTGGTACCCAAAACTGTACACAATATTCCATGTGTGGTCTAACCAGTGACTTGTATAATGGGAGAATAATGTTCTCATCATTTGCATCTATGCCCCTTTTAATACACCACATAATCCTGTGTGCCTTGGCAGTTGCTGCCTGACACTTTCTGCTACAATTAAGTTTACTGTCTACTAGAATTCCCAAGTCCTTCTGCATGTCACTTTTTTCCCAGCGTTTTTCCATTTAACATGTAATCATGAAATGGATTTTTCCTCCTCATATGCATAACCTGGTATTTATCTGTGTTAAACCTCATCTGCCACTTCTCCACCCAGGCCTTAAACTTATTCAGATCCCTTTGTAATAAAACATTATCCTTTATTGTGTTAATTACTTTACAGAGCTTAGTATCATCTGCAAAGAGTGATATTCTACAGTGCAATCCATGGGTAAGATCAGTATTGAAAATATTAAATAAGATAGGGTCAAATACTGAACCCTGTGGTACCCCACTAGTAACAGGGATCCATTCTGAGTATGTACTGTTAATCATCACCCTTTGTTTTCTATCACTGAGCCAGTTGCTTACCCACTTGCAAGCATTTTCCACCAGTTCAGGCATTCTCATTTTACTTACCAACCTTTTATATGGCACAATATCAAATGCTTTAGAAAAATCTAGATATATAACATCCAATGCCTCACCAGGATCCAGTCTAGAACTAACTTCCACCTAGAAGCTGATTAAATTAGTTTCACAGGACTGGTGCTTCATAAACCCTTGCTGGAACGGCGTTATACATTTATTTTCAGTGAGATACTCCAGGATAGCATCTCTTAGAAAACCTTCAAACATTTTACCCACAACATAGGTTAAACTTACCGGCCTATTGTTTCCAGGATCACTTTTTGACCTCTTTTGGAATATTGGCACAACATTTGCTATGCGCCAATCCTTTGGGACATATTCCATTGTTAGACAGTCCATAAATATTAAGAATAGGGGCCCATCAATGACATTACTTAGCTTCCTTAGGACACGGTGGTGTATACTTGGTGATTTGTCTATTTTAATCTTCTTAAGACGGAGCTGCACTTCTTCATGGGTTTAGCAAGAAACATTTAAGGGGAGTTTACCTACATCCCCTGCTCCATCAACAGCACGCCAATCTTCCTCGGCAAATACATTGGAGAAATTTTTTTTAAAAGGTTTGCTTTTTCTCATCACCCTCGACAATATCTCCCTCGCTACTTTTAAGGTGGAACAGAAAATGAACTACAAAGCTCCATCATTTTTTGGGTAAAGGTATTTAAGAATATGTAAAAAAGGAGAAAAATGTTTTAACAATTTGTATGGGAACCAATAGGAGAGGCACATTCTTTCTTTTTCCAAGTCACAGATGCCAGTTGATAAGAGAAAATATACTTACACTTGCTGCAAACGAATATAGGTATGTACGTTATGCGCCATGATCTAATTGTCTAATTCTAAACTGAGGCAAGGCATATGAGGACCTCTTTGTTTCTACTTGATTTTTTACTTCATTTCTCCATTAAAGTTGAATTGCCAGTGCTGCATGGGGACACCCATCAGACACACAGAGCTGCCATCACAGTAGTACAGGTGGCTCTGCTGTGAGAAGCACAGGCAAAAAGGATCTAAATGTCACCTATTTGCTGCAATTAACCTGTTCCCATCAACCAATAGTTACTACATTGGAGCTAGGAAGAGTCAGTTTTAAAATTAAAATGGACCTAGTTTGGTGATAAGTTAATACTACAGATGGAGTATTAGATCCAACACATACAAAACCATACGAAGTTTATAGCCTAAATGCAGTACTATATCAAACCTCATGAATTATTTATATTAACCAAATTAAATTCATTAAATATATATAGAGTCAGAACCAAACCCTTAATATAAATACAGAGCCAGAACTAGTCCCCGGAGTCGATTGCTAAGGTTTTATCAATCGACTTGAGGCCTTAACAACTGGCTTAACAACCGACTGGAGTCCGCGGCGTCGATTGCTAACTCTTATCAACTGACTTGTCTTGAGGCCTAACAACCGGCTTAACGACTATTAGCGACTTCACACGCAGTAAATTTATGTGTCCCCCAGTGAAGGTAATAGGCCCCCCCAAGTAATTTTATACGTCCTCCAGTAGGTGGTTATATACTTTACATGTCCCCCAGCAGGTATATTGGCAGGTTTATGGGTCCCCCACAGGTATAGGGCAGGTTTTACGGGTCCCCCAGCATTATAGAGGCAGGTTACGGGTCCCCCAGCAGGTAAGGGCAGGTTACGGGTCCCCCAGCAGGTATATGGGCAGGTTTTCCCAGTCCCCCAAAGCAGGTATATGGGCAGGTTACGGGTCCCCCAGCGGGAAAAAAATATGGGCAGGTTACGATCCCCCAGCAGGTATATGGGCAGGTTACGGATCCCCCACCGGTTATATGGGCAGGTTACGGACCCCCCAGGCAGGTATATAGGCAGATTTGGGTCCCCCAGCACACATGGGTAGGTTATATGTCCCCCAAGCAGGTATATAGATAGCTTATAGGTCCCCCAGCGGGTATATAGATAGCTTATATGCCCCACAGCACATGTATATATAGAGTATAGGTCCTCCCTGCACGTATATAAGGAGATAATAGCCCCCTGCACAAAAATGTGCAGGGGGGCTATTATCTACTTTTATATTTTCAGGGGGCTATTATCTAATTTTATAACAGCAGGAAATAGCCCCCTTTGCACATATAAAGTAGATAATAGCCCCTCTGCACATATATAAAAGTAGATAATAGGCCCCCCCGGGGCACATATTTTACAAGTAGATAATAGGCCCCCCCTGCACATATATAAAAGTAGATAAAAAAAGCCCCCCTGCAAATATATACAAGTAGATAATAGGCCCCCCCTGCACATTATACAAGTAATAATAGGCCCCCCTGCACATAATACAAGTAGATAAAGGCCCCCCTTCACCATATATACAAGTAGATAATAGGCCCCCCTGCACATAAATAAAAAGTAGAATAAAAGCCCCCCTGCCCATAATAAAGTAGATAATAGGCCCCCCACTCGGGCCCCCCTTCACAATAATAACACAGTAGAAATAGTGCCCCCCCTGCACATATATACAAGTAGATAATAGGCCCCCCCTGCACATATATAAGTAGAAACAAGCCCCCCCTGCCATAATACAGTAGACTAATAGGCCCCCCCTGCACATATATACAAAAAACCCCGTTAAGGCCCCCCTGCACACATAATATCCCCAAGTGATAATAGCCCCCCCTCACATTATACAAGTAGATAATCCCCCCCTGCACATATAAAGTACATAATAGCCCCCCCTGCAAAATTATAACTAATTAAAAGGCCCCCAGCATGAATAAGACAAATTAAAAGTAATAAACCTGACAGCACTCACCTGACCTCGCTCCCTGTCGCTGCTCCCCGGGTCTTTTTCCTCAAGGGTGACATCACCAGGCCCGCTGCCCGCGGGTGACGGGGTCATCACTCCGGCGCGCACACACAGGCTGCCAGAGCCGCATCCTGCCTGCGGCGGCCGATACTCTGCTGAGCTCTCTGCTCCGCCAAAGCATCTAACTGTATGTGCGTCCGGCGGACGCACATACAGTTAGTCCCGCCACCGCTGCCGTCGCCACGGTCCTAAGCCAATAGCTTAGCGACTGGTAGCGGCTTAGGACCCTAATGATCGGCGGCGGCGGATAGCGGCGGCGCCGGGGACTAGCCAGAACTAGGCTCCTAACATAAGGACATGTCTCCAAAAATGTAGATATTTGTTCCTGTGTGCATTTGCAAACATTGATCTGGCTTTGATATGTTTCTTTTGGAGCAATGGCTTCTTCCTAGCAGAGTGACCTTTCAGCCCATGTTGATGCAGTACTCGTTTTACTGTGAATAACGACACAATCTTACCACTTCCCAAGCACTTCCACAAGGTCTTTTTGCGTTTGTTTTTTGGTTTTGTGCACATGTTGGACCAAAGCATGTTCATCTCTGAGACACAGAACCGTCTCCTTCCTAGTGGTATGATGGCTTGACAAAACCCATCTTGTTTGTACTTGCGTATAATTGTTTGTACAGATGAAGGAGGCAGGTTCAGGTATCTGGAAATTGCACCCAAGGATGCTCCAGACTTGTGTAAGTCCACAATTATCTTCCTGATATCTTGGCTTATTTCTTTAGACTTTCTCATGATGTTACACACAGAAGCAGTGTGTTTCTGGTGTGAATTAAAAAATACATCCACAGGTGTGACTCTAATTAACTCAGATGTTACCAAAAAACCTATGACATGACATCATTATATGGGCTGTCCCAAATTGTTTAAAGGCATAGTAATCCCATTTATATAAACTTTCGACTTTGCAGAAAGTAATAAAAATGCCTTAAAAAATTCTCTCTCTCATTATTCTGGCATTTGGCAAATGTAAGTAATTTTGGTAATCCTAATTGAGCTTAAATGGTTTATTCTGATGTCATGTCAGATAGTGAGAAAAACATGCATATGTGTCTTTTTATATAATATATGTAAACTTCCGGTTTCAACTGTACATATAAATATATATACCAAATTTTTATATATATATATATTTGTACATATATTACATATAGGATGAGGAAATAATGTTTTTTACCATGTTACAAACTGATTGCTGCGCTGTACTATGCACAGCATTCTGCAAGCAACCAGGAAGTGAACTGGAGCAGAGATGCAGGGGCATGAGGTGTACCTGTCTGAAAATGTTGATGTAAGGGTGTACAGGACAGGACTGAACAGTGCTAGGAGGATTAGGGGGCAGATGCAGAGACCTCCTAGATTGTAATTTCAGTGCATTGTGGGACTTGTAGGAAAGAGCTTCTGGGGAACTACTGACATTGCCACAAGCAGGAAGGTTCACTGCAAAAAATGGATCTCATGATCGATGAATAAGGAGGCAAAAGAAAAGAAACACATGGTAGTGGGATATGTTTACTTTTTAATATAAATACAGTTTATAGTGTTCTATAAAATCTTTAAACTCCTGGATAACCCCTTCAAGTGTACTCTAAGATAAGAATCTGCTAAGTTACTGTGAGTAAACTGTTTTGCTATGTGAAATGTTCCCACCAGCTGCAGGGAGGGATTGATATGGTTACTGTGAGGGAGGGATATAAGTTAGGGAGAGGTGACCATAGTGGGAGTAATTAGTGGTGTGTGTCTAGCTCTAGTCTGAGCGAGTGCAGACTAGAGGATAGAGGGTGTAACTTGACCCTTTCAGCCTGGGACCCTGTCATACTGCAACTGTCAGGCCCAATACTTTTTTTCAGCCTCTGAAAATGGAATTTAAGGAATTAATTGGTGTGAAGCTGCAGCTTGCTAGTATGGAGTCATACACAGATTATTGAGAAGCAGTGCAAAGACTGTCACTCACTGGCCTGCTGCCCATATGATGGCCAGAATGTTGCCTTTGGCCTTGCTCATCTAACCAATCCAGTTCTCCTGGGTTATGGATTTCTCCTTGTTAGTCTTTAAGCTCGATCATAGAAAAGTAGTCGATTGCCGGCTCTCCTGGGGTTGTGCTATGTCTACTGCTTGCACTTTTAATCCAAAATTGCAAAGGGATTTATTATGTATTTATAAGATGATGTTCTGCTGTTTATTACAATAGACCTGTTCTTTCTACCATATAGGCTAGCTCAATTGTATATGTGTCCTTGTGAGGCGCATATAATTGAGATGAAGAGCGGGGCAGAGAGAGCTGTCCTCTCCCTGCCACTACTGTATGTCACTGCGTAGGCAGCCCGATGAAATGACATCAACGCAATGCCTGTGCTTTTTCCTGTTCTAGGCCCCAAGCCTAAAGCACCAGAGTTGGGGCCAAGAACAGAAGACTCGTTGGGGGAGCGTGGAGAAGTATTATTTATTTTATTTTTTTATTTCCAAGGGGCTGAATATATCATCATCCAGCTTTGGACTGGCCCACCGAAGCACCGGAGAATCCACTGGTAGACCCGGAGACCGACAAACGAGACACCAGTGTAGTGTATAATGTGCTGTGTGCCGCCATCACTGTTGACCCCAGTATTCACTAAGCAACTGCTCTCCGGGTTACGAAATAACCTGGCAAGAGTGGTATTGATATGAGACAGATGCTACGGAGGATGTAGAGAGTTGTACAGGAGTTCTGCTGCTTTCCTGCGAGAGAGAAAAGAGCAGGAAGTGCAACACAGTGGAGAAGGCAATAGGAAGAATTGTTCAGTTGTCCTCCAGTGCGAGCTGCTTCTGCTGACTGATCCCAGGGCGACAAGTTTACAGGCCAGACGCCAGTCAGTGACTAATCCACCTGTTCATCTCCACTACCGCTTCTTTCACTGATTTGTGATGTTACTTGTGAGGGTTAATGCTAATATGTGTACATGTGTGCATCAATAAGCTAAAGTTTGTTTATAAGAAAATACCAAGCTTTCCTCCTTATAAGACCACACAGATATCCATACATCCATTTGAGGACGATGACTGTGCAGTATTGAGGCAGTCAAGATAACAGCGATTCCACATACACATCCTGTCAACAAGCAACTAAGTTTCTACTACATGTCCTAAGAAGCATTGGCTGATACAACCAGAAACTTCATCTGCCCGGCAACTACTTTGAACCAATAAAGAACTTTATGCTCAACCCCTCCCTATGGACTGTCCCACTGCGCATGCGCCCACGCCTCTTTTTCTACTCGCATAAATATGTGTGTCGCGCTGAATAAAGTAAGTAGTGCATGGAAAGAATGAACCAAAACAAGTGTCTGACTCTTTTTTTCTTTTGGCCGGCCCGTGCATCAGACATGATTTGGATACTGGAGGGGGAAAACGGGGAGACCCCTTGTCGCTTTACGACCCCGACAATTTTGGCCCCCCCAGATGGGACGTGCTAAACAGGCCCCGGGCCCCCCGGGGAGACCCGCGAACGTTTCGCGAGTGAAAACCCAAAACATCAAACGAGGACTGCAGCCTCACGAGTCACGGAAAGTGATAAATTCTATTATTGGCTGCCTTTGGGCTTTGATGTTTTGGGTTGTAATCCCTGTCCCATCTGATCTGCGGGGGGGTCTAATAAAGTGACGTCAAGTAAAAAAGATCTGTCATGTCCAGTCCCCGAACCATTGTAAAAGGGGCAGCTGATTAAAGGGGCTGGTCACTGGGAAATTCCTTGACCGTTCCCCCGGTATGTTTCATCTAGTTCCGGAGTGAAACCTGGGGCAGTCTGAACATAAGTTTTATGTTCCTTTCTTCTCTGATTCAAAAAAGGACAGGACGCGGGTCTGATTGAAACCCGCGGGGGTGGGGTGATAGAAGTTTTATTCAGTGGGAAAAACTTCTGGGAAATTGGTGAATACCGGAGGGAACGCCCTTATAGTAGGCATTTTTACTGTGACAGCGGGGGACGGGATATTGTTTTGGTGGGTTTAGGGACCTTTGTTATTTTGATAGGTTCCCCCGCGCGAGAGACTGTGACCCGGGGCACAAGTGGTGGCCACCTTTGGTATATTCCCAGAGAATAGGGGAAAGGGAAAGACATTGCATGTTCACGTTTAACGAAACTAAGTTACGAAGAAGCTGAATGCCGGGAAAAGTTTTGGGAAAGAAGGAAAAAATATGTAAACAGCAGAAGATGTACAAACTTGGGGGATTGTCAGTGGGGGACGGCCCAACCCTAAAAGGGGCGGGAAAAAATTAAAGAAATATCGAGGAAATTGTGGAAAAAGGGTTGGTTAATAGGCTCAGGCCCATTTGGAGGTTGGAGGGGACGCAGAAAGAATTTTATTTTGGTTGAGGTACTGGGGGTTTTCTGAGGCGCTGAAATTGTACTTTCATAAAAGGGTCCCGATGAAATTGGTTCTAAAGGCCCCCCGTGCCTGCGCCATCGCCCTTTTTAAGGGCACCAGTAAGGGTCTGGAAGGGGGACCTGTGATTATGGGGGAAAACAAAATCCGACTGGGGGGAAACTTGTAGAGTCTGTGGCGCTGCCCAAAAACCCCCCCAAGAGGGCGCCCTGAACCACCCCTGCCCCGGCCCCTATACCTTTTTTACACCTCCCGGGGGCAGACATAGTGTCCCCCCGCCCCCACCGCAAAGAGTGATCGGGGAGGGCCTCTATCTGTGGCCCCCCCCCCAGGACACAGACCCCCCCCACCCCACCGCAGTGTTCGTCTTGGATCGGGAAAGGTTTGAGCGCCTCCCCCCGGGCCCCCCAACCAGCCCGGGGAGGACCGAAGGTCCCCCCGAATTCACCCCTTTTCGTGGAGGGGGATGGATCATCCCCTAGGGAGTTCGGGGTCCCACCGTTTGCCCATAACTCTTCGGACAGGCGGCACTGGACATGGACTGCGCCCCCAAATAAAGGGTTTCCCTCAACCCGTAGCTTTGGAGGCGGACAAAGTAAAACCGCCCCCCAAAAAGAAGACAGATACTTTAAGGGGAACAGGGGGAACCCCGAGTGTCCAGAAGTTCAGTACCCCCCAAAGTGAACAAGTTCGTTCACTGTGGGTCAGGGAACATCCTCCCCAAAAAGGAGCGTAGTGGTCCAGCAAACACCGAGTTAACCAAAGTGGAGGTTTTGGCGCAAAGCTCATTAGGAAGGGGGGGCAGCCCCGTCCAGGGGGAATTTGCCCGATTCATAGAAAAAAAGGGGAAAACCTTTGAACTGGGCTCCGCATGGTTACCGGAGCTGGGAGGTTGCCATTGAAGTCCAAATACACACCGTAGGGGCCCCGAAAAAGACAGCAAAAACCCAGATAAAATGTGAGATCCTTCATCAGCCATCGGGAATCCCTTAGCGCCACCAGCGGGGTCACCCGAGAGACATCCTAAACGTTCCATCTCACTACCTTTGGTTTCAGCCGGTATTTTTGGTACCCCATTCTAAAATTTGTACAACTGCATTTAAAAGACTATTATGCAATATATCACTAAAAGGCCATGATGTTGATTTAGAAGGATAAGTTTGGGTTTGTCCGAAAACCCAGGCACCACGGGATTGTTGGTCCAAAAAGGTGGGGCCCATTGGAGTTTCCCCGGGAAAACAAACCCCAGCCCCCCCCTCCATCCTCTGACCCGGACAGCCACCCGCCCGAAAAAACCCCAAAGAATCAGCCGCCACCTGTACCCGGGGATGCCAAAGGGCCCTCCCAAAATGTCCCTTCACCCCGGTACAGATAGACTCCTGTAAACAAATTCCTGACCCCATGAAGTTTCCCATGGGGAAAATTTTTAAAAACTGACACAGACCAGGGAGTATATTGGGGCCAACGGAAGGACCTAGATACTTTTATGGGCAAAGCATTTTAAAAAACCCCCCCACCACCGAAAAAACTGGAACCACGGGTAGACTATACTCCTTGATCTGGTCCCAAGTAATTCGAAAAACTTAAAGTGTGGGCCCAGAACTGCCTGAGTGATGAAGCTTCCACTTTGCGGATGTCCAACAAGAAGCAGGGGGGGGGAAACATTTGCTGCTCGTTTTGCAGCAGTACGAAGACTAGGATTTTCCTCAAACCCAAAAAATTTTAATCCCTTGTTGGGGCAAGCTTTTATTATGGCCTGAGAAGCCTTAGAATCTTGTGCTGCACACCAACCCAAATTTTAAAGGCTCAGAGTAAAAAGGAAGCTCTATTGTAGTAAAAAGGGGTTTCCAAAAAGTATTGCAAAGGGCAGGAAAATAAAAAGAATGACAAAAAGGGTGTGAAGCCGGTGATGATTGAGTGTACCCCCCCCGGGACCACCAGCTTCCACCATAGAGGCCCCCCACGGAACCCCAGGGGGCCCCGAAACCTTCCGTTTGTGGCCTCAAAAACCGGGGATTTTAAAAAATGATTGAAAGGGGCCCCCATCCCCAAACCTCCTCCGGGTATCGAAATGTACAATCGGGTGGCGATACCGCAAAACCCGGAGGGGCCCCCTATGAAGGTTAGGCCACCTCCCCACTTCTCTTCTTAGGTGAGAAACCGCGTGGGGGGTTATACATTCCCCGTCGCTGGACGCCCAAAGATTTTATGTGGAACTGGTGCGGCCCCATCTTGATTTCAGCCCAAATCCCCCACCTCCCGGGGGCCAGATCTCCCTGACTACTTACGTATTGGGGGAAGGGTCCCATTCATAAGTGCCCTACCGTGCCCAAATTTTGTGTCCCCTTCCCCCGATTTGATGATTTTCCTAGTTTCAACCCGCCCGTGAATCTACTTGGAGCAGACCTTCTGCAGCTCATGAGGCACAAAAACAGTATAATCCAGAACAAGGGGAATTAGCCTTTTGACCCCGGCAACTGAAGATGGGATAGCGTTCCCCTGTGCCCTTAAAGGGTTACCCCGCATTATGTGCCCTAAGGAAGCCCCTGTCCAAATTCCACCTACCATTCTACAACAGCTACCACAGGGTTATGGCTCATGGTCCGGACGATGTTGGACTACGCGTAAAGCCCTGTCAGTTTTTTCAAGGAAGGAGCCGCTTAACCCCCCTTTACCACAATACCCTTTGAAGTCGGGCAGGAAGAAGGCCTGAAGACTCGTCCAGACCTTACTAAACGGGTGTCCCTAATACCCGTACATCACCAAATAACACGCCTCTGTTTCCAGCAGAAGAAAGAAAGAAGGGTGAGCCCCAAAAGTACAGGCAGGCAAGATTTGGACATCAATGCAGCCACCATATTAGAAACCCAGTGGTCCCCCAACCCGAAAAACCCCTTTTTGTCCCGATGCCTCCGCGCTTCCGCTTCCATTGTGGATCTTGCCAATCGTTCTCAGCGTCCCTCTTCATGAAACAAACCCAATACTTTTCCTTCACCTTCCCGGCTCCCCGCTCACCGGGGCCAGAACAACCCAAGGGGCCCCAAACATCCTAACAATTCACTCAAGCTTGAGGGTTTCCTTTCAACCATGGGTAGAAGCCCACCCCCGATGTTCGCTTTCCGTATGTGGTGACTTATCCGGAGGGAAACCCCTTTGGGGCATGGGAAATGAACCATTTCCCTACTCCCAAACTCCACAAACTCAATTGCAAGGGGGTCTAAAAATAAACTACAGGGGGTCAAAAAAGGTTATCTCCTAGGTCATTGCCTTCCCCAAAGGAAAATAGCATTGACAGAAGACCCGGGTCCTTTTTCCCTAACCAACCCAAGTACCCAGAGAACTGGACCCAAATCCATCTTTTAGGGCTGATCCGTACTGTAGACTATGGTACCGGGAAAACAAGGAAATGCAACCGCTCGCGATTGCATTAAAACCGGGGGCCCAAAATTTTGAAGCCGCCCCCCAACCCACAATCTACGAACAACGAAAGCATGCTTTGGGGGTCTACAGGCACTGTCTCAAAAGCTCCACTCTGGGGTTCCAGACTACAACCAACCTTTCAACCTATTTGTTTAAGTCGATAGACACCCTCTTGGGGTCCTCACTCAAGACCATGCTGGGGAAAAAACGCCCCTTTTATACATTCACACGTCGGATCCATCCCGTACAGGCCCAACTGCTTTAAAAGGTGTACATGCCCCAAGATTTTTTCTGGATAAGACCCCAGACATCGTCCTGGGACAGATGTAAATTTTTCAGGCCCCCCCTGACCTAGCTGGCCTACAGCAGACCCTTTCCGAAAAATTGATCCAGGCCACTACGCTTAAGGCTCTTTACTGTGCCCTCCAATGTGTTTTCAAAGGTGCACTATTCTAAACCAGCCCCAAAATCTTCTTCCACGACGCAGGGGGAAAAGGGAAAGATGATACAAGGAAGGAAAAGACATAGACCATAATTGCCCTTTAACTACCCGGCAAAAAAAATCACATCCCAGCACAGTGGTGACTGAAGAAATTCCCCAAGCGGATCTCAACCTATGGACAGATGGTTCAAGATATGCTACTATGAGGGTTAATGCTAATATGCGTACATGTGTGTTTCAATAAGCTAAAGTTTGTTTATAAGAAAATACCAAGCTTTCCTCCTTATAAGACCATACAGATATCCATTTGAGGACGATGATTGTGCAGAATTGAGGCATTCAAGATGGCCGCGATTCCATGTACACATCCTGTCAGCAGGCAACTGAGTTCTGACTACATGTCCCAAGAAGCACTGACTGATACAACCAGAAACTTCGTCTGCCTGGCAACTACTTTGAACCAATAGAGAACTTTATGCTCAACCCCTCCCTATGGACTGTCCCACTGCGCATGCGCCCACGCCCCCTTTTTCTACTCGTATAAATATGTGTACCGCCCTGAATAAATATAGGAGTGCATGGATAAGATTGGACCAGAACAACGCGTCTGACTCTTTCTTTCATTGGCCGGCCCGTGCACTTAGACACTGATTTGGAGTACCGGAGTGGGAACAGGAGATCCATTGTCGCTTTATGACCTTGACAAATCTTGGCATCCTAGATGGGACGTGACTAAGGCAGATCCCAGACCCCCGCAGACCCGACGAACGGACTGCGAGTGAAAACCCGGCAGCATCAAATCGAGGACTGCAGCCTCACGAGTCACGGTAAGTTGATACATATTTTATGTATTCTACTGCCGTTGGCCATTTTGATGTTGTCTGGTTAGTAATTTGTTGTCCCGGTCTGATCTGTTGGTGGTCATAATAAAGTTACTGTCATAGTAAAAGGATCTGTACATGTCCACGTCCCGAACCATTGTGAAAGTGATGGCTGGTTAAACGGCTGAGTCATTTTGAAGTCACTGAGCCTGTTCCCCCGGTATGGTTCGTGTAGCAATTGCTAAATATAGCCCTCGGCAGTCTTGAGAAGATAGTGAGACTCTCTTTCCTCTGTGTTACTAGACAGGACAAGGCTCAGGTCTGATTAGCAGTCTGCGTGGGTCCGGAGATTAGAAGCTAAATCTCAATAGGGGAACTTCTGGGAGGTTGGTGAATACCGGGAGGGTACAGCCCTCACAGTAGGTAATTTACTGTGACAGCGGTGAACGGGACTATTGTTTTGGTAGGTTAGGGACTTTTATTATTTTTATAGTGTTCGCGAGCTGAGACTGTGACCCGGGCAAAAGTGGTGGCCACCTTTGTGATTTTACCAGGAAATAGAGGAAAGAGGAGGATATATCATGTTTAAATTTTAAACGAAACATAATACCAGCGAAGTGAGACTGCCGAGGAAATATTGCTCGAAAGAAGGGAAGAAATATGTAAATCATGCTAGGAAGATGTACAAACTTGTGGGATTGTCTAGAGAGGGACGGCTCCAGCCATCAAAGTGGCAGGAAATCATAGAAGAGTATCGAGGCAAGTTGTGTGACAAGGGATGGTTAGACATGGTACAGGCTCATTTGAGAGTTCCCAAGGGACTGCAGAAAGAAAGTTTGTTGAAGTTGAGGGTACTGGAGGTTCTGAGAGCGCTGAAAAGTTGTACGGTTACATGAAATGTCCCGATGAGAGTTGTGATTCTAAGATGGCCGCAGTGCCTGCGCCACCGCCCTATAATGGCGCCTGTAATGGTCCGGAAGGGTGGACCTGTGATGTATGTGGAGAACAAAATCCGGACTGGGTGGAAACTTGTAGAGTCTGTGGTGCTGCCCGAAAACGCCCCCAGAGGGCGACGCCTGAACCACCCATGTCCCGGCCCCTATATCCTTTAGTCACCTCCCAGGGGCAGTACTATCAGGGTCCCACCGCCCCCACCGCAGAGAGTGATCAGGGCACGGCCTCAACACAGGTGGCACCGCTCCAGGAGCACAAACCGCCCCCACCCCCGGCCGCAGTGTTCGTCCTTGGATCAGAAGAGGATGAGACGCCTGCTTCCAGGCCAACTCAGCCCGGGGGAAGGACCGAAGGTCGCCCCGAGATCTCACCCCATACGGGTGACGGGGACTGGATCATCCGCTCAGGGAGTTCAGGGCTGCCAGCCGTGTCGCCCTTAACTCTTCGGACAGGTGGCACCGGACAGTGGACTGTCGTCCCCAAATCAAGGTTCTCTCAACCCCGTAGCTTTGGAGGCGGACTAAGTAAACCAATCCCCCAACAAGAAGACAGATACGACAATGGGGAACATTGGGAACCCGAGTGTCCAGAATGTTCAATACCCTCCGAAGTGAACAAGTTCTGTTCATGTAGGTCAGGGAGCCCTTCCTCACCCACAAAGTGGAGCGAGAGTGAGTCCAGCAAACACCGCGTTAACCACCGCTGGAGGATTGGCTGTGAAGCTCATTAGAAAGGCGGGGCAGCCCGTCCAGGTGGAATGTGCCCGATTCATAGAAAACAAGGGAACCTTTAGAATTGAGCTCCGCAGTGGTTACCGGAGCTGGGGAGCTGCCATGTGAAGTCCTAATACACACCGTAGGCCCTGTTTATGAAAAGCAGGAATCCAGATAATAATGTTAGAATCCTTCGATCAGCCATCTGGAATGCCCTTAGCGCCGCCAGCAGGGTCACCCGAGATGACATGCCTAAAAGTTCCATCTCACTACCTATGGTTTCAGCCGGTATCTATGGATACCCCATTCTAGAAGTTTGCTGGCGCTGCAATCAGACCGGGCATTTTAAACGTGATTGCAGGGTCCGCATCCCCGAAACCTCCTCCGGATAAACGAAAGTACAATCGGATGGCCCATACCCGCAACCAGGAGGGCCCCCTATTTAAGGTTTTGGCCAGCCAGTCCCCACGTTCTCTTCTGTAGGTGAGAAACCAGCGTGTGGGGTTATCACATTCCCTGTCGCTGGACAGCCTAAAGATTTTATGGTGGACACTGGTGCGGCCACATCTGTGATTTCAGCCAAGTCCCTACCTCCTGGGGTCCAAAATCTCCTCTGAAATACTTAGCTGTATTGGGGTAGAGGGTCGCATTCATAAGTCGCCTCTTTACCGGTGCCAATTAATGCTGGTCCCTTCCCTGATTTGATGATCCGTTTCCTAGTATCAGACACCTGCCCTGTGAATCTACTTGGAGCAGACCTTCTGCAGCTCATGAGGGGACAAATACAGTATACTCCAGAAGGCATGGAATTAGACCTATTTGACCCGGCATCTGAAGATGTTATAGCGTTCCGCTGTGCCGTTAATGCCTTACCTGCAGTTATTATGTCCCTAATGGAAGCCAGTCCAAGATTCCACCTACCAATTCTACAAAAGCTACCACAGGACTTATGGTCTCATGGTCCTGGGCGATGTTGGAACTACTGCCGGGACCTGCCGTGTCAGTTTTTCTGCCCAAAGGAAAGGAGCCGCTTTTCCCCGTTTTCCACAATACCCTTTGAAGTCTGGACAGGAAGAAGGCCTGAAGACTCAGCTCCAACCTACTAAACGCCGGTGTCCTAATATCCCGTACATCACCATGTAACACCCTCTGTTTCCAGTCAGGAAGAAAGAAAGAAGGGTGACCCCAAAAGTAAAAGCTAGGCAAGATTTGGGGAGCAGTCAATGCAGCCACCATATTAGAAACTCCAGTGGTCCCCAACCCGAACACCCTTTTTGTTTCCCTGATGCCTCCTGCTGCCTCCTGCTTCACAGTTGGGATCTTCCCAAGCGTTCTTCGCGTCCCTTTCATAAAGACACCAATCCTGTTTTGCCTTCACCCCCAAGGGTCCCAGCTCACCTGGACCAAACAACCAAGGAGCCCAAAAATCCAAATCAATTCACTAAAGCTATAGGGTTTCCTTTACAACCAGGATAAAACCCCACCCGAGTTAGCTTTTCCGTAGGGGATGATTTACTCCTGGGAGGCCCCCTGAGGTCATGGAAGCTGAATCCATTTCCCACCCCAACTCCCCAAAAATAATTGCAAGGTGCAAAAAGAAAAACACATGGTGTCAAGCAAAGGTTTCTTCCTAGGCATTGCATTCCCCAAAGGAACAACATCTGCAAGAGGGTCCTTGCCATAACCAAAACCTAAATCCCGGGAAAACCCGGGCCCAACTCCAGTCTTTTTAGGTCTGATCACGTACGTAGACTATGGATACCGGGAAGCAAAAGGGAAATATGAAAACCGCTCTGCGTTTGCAAAAAAAACCGGGGGGCCCCAATTTTCGAACCCCCCCCAACCCAGAAATCACAACAACAAAAAGGCTGCTTTGGGCTCTAAAGGACTGTCTCAAAACTCCACCTTGGCCCCCAACTAAAACCCAAAACCTTTCAACCTATTTGTTTAGGTAGATAACCCCCTGGAGTCCTCACTAAGCCATCTGGGAAAAAACCCCCCCTTGGGATACTTTTCAGCACGTCGGGTCCAGTTGCTCGTACGCCCCCAAGGGGTTGAAGGCTGTACATGCTCACGATTTTTGGGATAAGCCCCCAGACCCCGGGACTGTGTAATTATTCGGGCCCCCCCCAGCCTTTTGCGCGTCCTACACAGCCCTTACCGAAGCTATGACTCATCAGCGCCATCTACGCTTCAGTGTCTTTACTGCGCCCCCCAAGTGTTTTTCACGTCCCTATTTGAACCAGCCATCTTCTTCCCGACGCAGGGGGGGAAAAGGTGAGATGATGACAAGGAAGGAAAAGTCATAGACCATAATTGCCTTGAACTACTGGGGAGAAGAAATCACATCACAGCTACAGTGGTGACTGAAAAAATTCCCCAAACGGTCTCAACCCATCAATGGGTTAAGATATCACTATTGGGGTTAATGCTAATATGCTACATGTGTTTCAATAAGCTAAAGTTTGTTTTTAAGAAAATACCAAGTTTCCCTCCTTAAAGACCTACGATTCCATTTGAGACGATGATTGTGCAAAATTGAGGCATTCAAGATGGCCGCGTTCCAGTACCATCCTGTCAGCAGGCAACTGAGTTTTTTGACTACATGTCCCAAGAAGCATGACTGAAAACCAGAAACTTGTTGCCCCGGCACAAAATTTGAAACCAAAAAGAGAACTTAAGCTCAACCCCTCCCTATGGCTGTCCCTGCGCAGGCCCCCGCCCCCCTTTTTTTACCCTAAATATGTGTAAAGCCCTGATAAATAGGGGGCATGGATAAGATTGGGCCCCGAACAACCGCTATCTTTCTTTTTTTGGCCGGCCCGTGCACTTAGACATGATTTGGTTTACCGGATTGGGAACAGGAGATCCTTTTGGCCGCTTCATGACCTTGAAAAATTCTTGGAAATCCTAGAGGGGGACGTAAACTAAGGCAGACCCCCCAGACGCCCGCAGACCCGAGGGAAGGACTGCAAAGTGAAAACCCCGGCGCATCAAAACAAGGACTGCACCTAAACGATTCACGGTAATTTGGGTTTCCCTTTTTTTATTTATTCAAACTCCCTTTGGTCTTTTTTTGATTTTTGTCTGGTTAGAAAATTTGTTGTGCCCGGGTTTGATCTTTTTGGTGGTAAATAAAAAAAAGGTTACTGTAAATAGTAAAAAAATCCGGGACATGCCCACGCCCCCGAACCATTGTGAAAGTGAGGGCCCGGGTTTAAACGGCTGATTTCATTTTGAAGCCCAATGACCCCTGTTCCCCCGGGGGGGTTTTCTTTGTAGCAATTGAAAAAATTTTAGCCCCGGAAATTTCTTGAGAAGATGTGAAAACTCTCTTTCCTCGTTTTTTACTGACGGAAACAAGGCCCCAAAGGCCCCTGATTAGCAGTCTGGGGGGTTTCCGGGAGATTACAAGCAAAAGTCTAAAATGGGGGAACTTCTGGGAGGTTTGGGTTGAATACCGGAGGGGTAAAGCCCTCACAGAGGTAATTTACTGTAAACAGCGGTGAACGGGACTATTGTTTTTGGTGGGTTTTAAGGGACTTTTTTTATTTTTAAAGTGTTCGCGAGCTGAGAGGCTGTGCCCCGGGCACAAGTGGTGGCCACCTTTGGGGTAGAAATTTTTCCCGGGGAAATAAAGAGGAAAGAGGGGGGGATATCACCCTGTTTAACATTTTTTTTTAAAACGAAACAAAGTTACCACAGAAGTGAATCCCGAGGAAAAGTTTTTTTTTTTTTTGCCCCCCTTTGGAAAGAAGGGGGAAGAAATATAAAAATTCATGCTGGGAAGAGGGACAAACTTTGGGTTTGGCCCTAGAGAGGGCCCGGCCCCCAGCCATAAAAGTGGCAGGAAATTTCATAGAAAAATATCGGGGCCCAAGTTGTGTGACAAGGGATGGTTGGGACAGGTAAAGGCTCATTGGGGAGAGTTGAAAGGGGACTGCAAAAAAAAAAGGGTTTGTTGGGAAATTTAGGGGACTGGAGGTTTGAGAGCGCTGAAAAGTTGTAAAGGTTTTTTATGAAATGTCCCGTTTTAAATTGTGATTCTAAATGGGCCCCGTGCCCTGGGGCCCCCCCGCCCCCAAAAATGGCGCCGGGAATGGTCCGGAAGGGTGGGCCTGTGATGTATGTGGTTAAACAAAATCCGGGTGGGTGGAAACTTGTAGAGTCTGTGGGGCTGCCCGAAAAAGCCCCCAAGGGCGACGCCTGAACCACCCCCTGTCCCGGCCCCCTATAACCCTGTAGTCACCTCCCAGGGGGATTATATCAGGGGCCCACCGCCCCCACCGCAAGGGGGTGATCAGGGCACGGGGCCCCAACACAGGGGGGCACCCTCCATTAGCAAAAAAACCCCCCCCCACCCCCGGGGGGCTGTTTTCGTCCCTTTGGGTTCCGAAGAGGTGAGCGCCTGCTTCCCCGGCCAAATCAGCCCCCGGGGGGGGGGACCCTAGGTTTGCCCCGAGATCCACCCCAAAACGGGTGACGGGGCTGGATCAAACCGCTCAGGGGAGTTCAAAGGGTGCCAAACCTTGTCGCCCTTAACTTTTTCGGAAAAGGTGGGACCCCGGGCGTGGACTGTCTCCCCCAAAACAAGGTTCTCTCAACCCCGTAGCTTTGGGGCCGGGCTAAAATATACCAGTCCCCCCCAACAAAAAGAAATACGGGGCAATTTGGGGGAAAATTGGGGCCCCCCAGGGGTCCCAAAATTTTTAATTTCCCTCCGAAGTGAAAAATTTTTTTGTCACTGTTGGGCATGGAGACTTCCCCCCACCCAAAAGGGAGGAGCCCATTTGTGAGTCCAGCAAAAAACCGCGTTAACCCAAAGGGTGGGGGATTGGCTGTGAAGGGTCATTAGAAAAAACGGGGGAAACCCTCCAGGTTTAATTTTTCCCCATTCTTTGAAAACAAGGGGAAACCCTTTTGAATTTGGGGGTCCGCAGTGGTTTAAAACCCGGGGCTGGGGGCTGCAAAGTGAAGTCCTTTAAAAAACACCGTAGGCCCTGTTTATGACAGCAGGAATCCAGGGTAATTTTGGGGGATCCTTCGATCACCCTCTGGAATCCCTTAGCCCCCGCCAGCAGGGTCAAACCCCAGATGGGCTTTCCCAAAAATTTCCTCACAACCTATGGTTTCAGCCGGGATCTTTGGATACCCCATTCTAGAAGTTGCTGGGGCCCGCAATTTAAACCCCGGGGATGTTTTTAAAAGTGATTGCAGGGGGCCGCATCCCCGAAAACCCCCCCCGGATATCGAAAAGTACCAAAACCGGGTGGGCGATACCGCAACCAGGAGGGCCCCCCCAAGAAGGGTTTAGGCCACCCGTCCCCACGTTCTCTTCTTTTAGGTGAGTAACCAAACCGGGGTGGGGGTTTTTTCACATTTTCCCTGTCGCTGGACAGCCTAAAATTTTTGGTGGAAAATGGTTTCGGCCACATCTTTGATTTAAACCAAGTCCCCACCTCCTGGGGTCCAAAATTCCTCCCCGGGCATACTTTTGGGTGTATTTGGGGGGAGAGGGTTTTGCATTTTTTAAGTCCGCCTCTCACCGGGCCAATTAATGTGGTCCCCCCTTTCCCCGATTTTTTTGATCCGTTTCCCGTATCAGACACCCGCCCCGTTAATCTACTTGGAGCAGACCTTCTGCCTCAGGAAGGGGACAAATTTCAGTATAAATCCAGAAGGCAGGAATTAGACCTGTTTGACCCCAATCTGAAGTTGGGATAAAAGGGTTTCCCCTGTTCCCCTTTAAAGGGCCCTTAAACCCGCAAATTATGATGCCCTAATGGAAGCCATGTCCAAGATTCCCCCTTCCATTCCAACATTTCCAAAAGGACTTATGGTTTTCATGGGCCTGACGATGTTGGGGGTAAGCCGGTACCTGCCCGGGGCAGTTTTTCTAAGGAAGGATCCGCTATCCCCGTTTAACCCAATACCCTTTTGAAGTCTGGACGGAAGAAGGCCTGAAGACTCAGCTCCAACCCTTTCTAAAAGCCGGGGTCCTAATAAACCTGTTCCTTCCCCCATGTAACCCCGGCCCCTTTTTTCCCGTAAAGGGAAGAAGGAAAAAGGGTGAGCCCCAAAAGTAAAGGCTAGGGAAAATTTGGAGCAGTCAATGCGCCCCCATATTAGAAAAAATCCAGTGGTCCCCCCCCCAACCCTTTTTTGTCCTTGAGCCTCCCGCTGCTTCCCGCTTTCAAAAAGTTGTGGATCTTGCCAATGCGTTCTTCAGCGTCCCCTTCCATGAAGACAACCAATACCTGTTTGCCCCTTTACCTTCCAAGGGGCCCCCCCCGCTCACCTGGACCAGAAAAAACCCAAGGAGCCCAGAACGTTTCCCCAATCAATTCACTCAAACTTTTTAGGGTTTCCCCTTTCAACCATGGATAGAAGCCCCAAAACCCCGATTTTTACGCTTCCTTTCCCTAAGGGATGACTTTTCCTGGGAGGAACCCCTGAGGTCATGGAAGCTGAATCCATTTCCCACTCCCAAAAAATCTCCACAAACTCTTTTCCCAAAGGGGTCTAAAGATAAACTACCCGTGGTGCAAGCAAAGGTTATCTTCCTAGGGAATTTTCATTGGGCCCCAAAGGAACTAGACATCTTACAGAAGACCCGGGGCCTTGCCATAACCCAAACCCCAAGTTCCCCGGAACCCTTTTTTTTTTTGGACCCCAAATCCAGTCATTTTTTGGTTGATCCCCGTACTGTAGAAATGGGTACCCGGAAAAACATCAAGGAATATTCAACCGTTGCGATTGCATTAAAAAACCGGGGGGCCCCAAGTTTCCCAAGCCGCCCCCAACCCAGCAATCTCGAACAAACAGAAAGCATGCTTTTCGGCTTACAGGGAGCTGTCTCAAAAGGCTCCGCTCTTTGGGCCCTTCCCGACTACAACCAACCTTTCAAAAAATTTGTTTTTTGATTCAGATAGACACGCCTCTTTGGGGTCCTCACCTTTAAGACCATGGGGAAACAAAGCCCCCTTTGGGGTTTCTTTTTCAGCAAAGTCTGGATCCCGTTTCCGGACAGCGCCCAACTGCCCTTTAAGGCTGTACATGCCTCCCCGATTTTACTGGATAAGACCCAGGGGCAAACTCCTGGGGGCATGATGTAATTAAATTTAGGGGGCCCCCCCTGCCTTTCTGCTGTCCCACAGCAGACCTTACCGGGGATATGACTCATCAGCGCCATCTACCCCTTACAGTGCCCCTTTATGCTGCCCCCCAATGTGTCTTTCAAGGGTGCACCCATTCTGAAATCCCCGCCACCCCTTCTTCCCACGACGCAGGGGGGAAAAGGATTTATTATGCTTTACAAGGAAAGGGGAAAAAAACATAGACCATTTTTGCCTTTAACTAAATGGCAGAAGAAATCACATCACCAGAAAGTGGTTGGGCTGAAGAAATTCCCCAAGCGGATCTAAAAAATGGACGATGGTTCCCAAAATATCTTTAAAAGGGGTTAATGCTAATATGCCTACAAAGTGTGTTTTCAAAAACTTTAAAGGGTTTGGTTTTTTAAGAAAAAAACCAAGCTTTCATTTCCCTTTTAAGACCATTTAAAAATAACCAATTTTTTGGGCGATGATTGGGGCAAAAATTTAGGCATTAAGATGGCCCCGATTTTCCCCTGTACACCCTCCTGTAACCCGGCAAAAGAAATTCTGACTACAAGGGCCCCAAAAAGCACTGACTGTTTCCCAAACCCGAAACTTTTTGTCCCGCCTGGCAACTTAAATTTGGGGAAACCTTAAGAAACTTTTTCTCAACCCCCCCCTAGGGGGTGTCCCACTGGGGCATGCGCCCAAAGCCCCCTTTTTTTACTCGTATAAATATGGTGTTAACCCCCCTGAATTAAAAAATTTGGGTTTCTGGATAAAATTGGACCCCGAAACAACGCGTCCGACTCCCTTTTTTTCATTGGCCCGGGCCCCGGGACTTAGACACTGATTTTTGGGTTACCCATGGGGAAAAAGGGGATCCAAATTTTCCGTTCATGACCTTGACCCCAAATTTTTGGCATCCTAGATGGGACGTGACTAAGGGGGGATCCCGACGCCCCCCAGACCGACCCCAACGGACTGCGAGGGGGGAAAAAACCCCGGCCCGCATCAAATCAAGGACTGCAGCCTCCCCGAGTTCCCCCGGTAAGTTGAAAAATTTTTTTATGTTTTTCAACCCGCCTTTTGGGCCCTTTTGATGTTGGGCTGGTTTTTGTAATTTTGTTGTCCCGGGGCTGATTGGGGGTGGCATAATAAACGTTTTGTCATAGTTAAAAAAGGGTTTTTGTACATGTTCCCCGTCCCGAACCATTGTGGGAAAATGATGGCTGGGTTTTAAACGGGTGAGTCATTTTTGAAGTCACTGAGGGCCTGTTCCCCCGGTATTTTGTGTACAATTGCTAAATATAGCCCTCGGCATCTTGAGAAGATAGGAGACTCTCTTTCCCTGTGTTACTGCAGGACAAGGCTCGGGTTGATTAGCGTCTGCTGGGTCCGGAGTTTACAACAAAGCCCAAATGGGGAACTTCTGGAGGTTGGTGAATCCCGGGAGGGTACAGCCCTCACAGTAGGAATTTACTTGCAGCGGGAAGGGACTATTGTTTTGGTGGGTTTAGGGCTTTTATTTTTTAAGTGTTCGCGAGTGAGGGGCTGTGACCCGGGCACAAGGGTGGCCACACTTTGGAAGTATTTCCAGAAATAGAGGAAAGGGAGGATATCATCATGTTTAAAATGTTTAAACAGAAAATAAGTTACCACAGAAGCTGAGACGCCGAGGAAATATTGCTCGGAAAGAAGGGAAGAAAATGTAAATAGCTAAAAAGATGTCAAACTTTTGGGGTTTTCTAGAGAGGGAGGCTCCAGATCAAGTGGCAGGAAATCTAGAAGAGTTCGAGGCAAGTTGTGTGACAAGGGATGGTTAGAATGGTACAGGTATTTGAGGTTGAAAGGGGATGAGAAAGAAAGTTTGTTTAAGTTGAGGGTCTGGAGGTTTGAGGCGTGAAAATTGACGGTTACAGAAATGTCCCATGAGATTGTGATTTAAGATGGCCGCAGTGCCTGCGCCACCGCCCATAAAGGCGCCGTAATGGTCCGGAAGGGGGGACCTTGTGTATGTGTAGAACAAAATCCGGGGCTGGGTGGAAACTTGTGATCTGTGGTGCTGCCCGAAAAGCCCCCCCGAGGGGCGCCTGAACCACCCAGCCCGGCCCCTATATCCGTAGTCACCTCCCCCGGGGGAGTACTTCAGGGTCCCACCCGCCCCCACCGCAGAGAGTGATCAGGGCACGGCCTCAACACAGGTGGCACCCCTCCCGGGGCACAAAAACCCCCCCACCCCCGGGCCCAGTGTTCGTCCCTTGGGTAGAAAGGATGGACGCCTGTTCCCGGAACTCAGCCCGGGGGGAAACCGTGGTCCCCCCAATCTCACCCCATAGGGTGACGGGGATGGACTCCGCTCAGGGAGTTCAGGGCTGCCGCCGTTGCCCTTAAAATCTTTGGCAAATGGCACCGGGCAGTGGACTGTCCCCCAAATCAGGTTCCTCAACCCCCCTTTGGAGCCGGACTAAGTATACCCGTCCCCCAAAAAAGAAACAGTACGCAATGGAAACATTGGGCCCCGAGTGTCCGAAATTTCAATACCCTCCAAATGAACAAGTTCTGTTCATGTAGGGCATGGGACTTCCCACCCCCAAAGTAGGAGCGATGTGAGTCCAGCAAACACCGCGTTAACCCAAAGTGGGGGATTGGCTGTTTAACTCATTAAAGGCGGGCAGCCGTCCCGGTGGAATGTCCCATTTATAGAAAACAAAGGGAACCCTTTTAAATTTTACTCCGCAGTGGTTACCGGACTGGGGAGCGCCATTGGGTCCTAATACACACCGTGGCCCTGTTTATGACACGGAATCCGATAATAAGTAGGATCCCTTTGATCACATCCCGGAATGCCCTTTGCGCCGCCACAGGGGCACCCCGGAGACATGCCTAAACGTTCATTCATACCCATGGTTTCAGCCGGTATCTATGGAACCCCATTCCCAGAATGTTACAACTGCATTTAATGACTATTATGCCTATACACTGAAGGGAGAGTTGATTAGAATTAAAGGTGTCGACAACCCCCGCACCACAGGTTATTGGTCCCCAACAAAGGTAGGGCATTGAATCTTCCCAAGGGGGACAACCACATGCCCCTTCCTCCCGCCTCTGCCCTGGACAGCCACCCGTCCTGAAGACCCCAAAAGTTCAGCCCCCACTTCCTGATGCCAAGGGCCGACCAATATGTGCCCTTCACCCCGGTACAGATAGACTCTCTGTAAACAATTTCCCCCGAACCA
>JAODAL010053085.1:0-25530 GCA_025379985.1 Phyllomedusa bahiana | reverse complement strand
AAGGGAGGAAAAGGGGGAAATGGGAAAATGGGGGATGAGAGGGAAAATTGGTCCCCCCCCAACTTTTTTGAACCAAATTTTTACGCCCCCGGGGACACCTTTTTTTTCAAGTCTCTCCCAAGAGTTGCCCCAGTTTGGGTTTTTAGGTCAGGGCTCTGGCGGGCCTTTCGGGGAATGGGAAACAGAGTTTTTTCTGAAGCCTCGTTTTTGGTTTTTTTTACTTTTGCTTAGGTCATTGTCTTTTTGGGAAGATGAACCTTCACCCAAATCCTGAGGCCCAAAACATCTGGGAAAAAGGTTTTCATTCCAAAAATCTCTGAATTTGGGCCGCTTTCCCATTTTTCCTTCAATTGCAACCACTCCGGGTCCTGCCCCACCCCCATAGCAGATGTCCCCCCCCCACCATTTTGCACTGCTGGATTGTTTTTGGCGGGTTTGATGAGCGGGGCCGGGTTTTTTTCCACACAAAAACGCTTTAGGCGTTCAAAACCCGGTTTTTAAAACGGGGACATATTTAAAACCCCCCGAAATTTCACCCGTCCCCTGCCTCAATGCGGGCGAGAACTCCCTTTCTTTAGGGTTAAAACACAGTTTCAAAGAGAGCTATAAATTTAAAGCCCCCCTCCCCTGCCGAAACAATACCCCAAATTGCGGGGAGATAATTTGACATTAAATTTACGGGCGGTGAAAAAGCCCCGCTATAAGGGAATTTCTATGGGGCCCCGGCGGGTTTGACGCCCCCCCAACCCCGCGGAGCCCCCGAAGTCCCGGGGGTAATGCGGGGCTTAATTTGCCCCACAAATACCCCGGTGAAAAAGGCCTTAGATTAAAAACTCATCAGCCCCAAAGAATCTCAACTTCCATATTCCAGAGCCCTTTCATGTTTTTTTTGCAACTGAAACCATTTTTCATAGTCTTCCCCACTGGGGAGAGGCTTCCGTCGGGGCTTTCATATGTTTTCACTGGGGGAAAGGGGTTTTCCGTCTGGGGCTTTCCTAGGTCTTGCACTGAGGAGAGATTTTCCCGTCGGGGTTTCCCCTATGTCTTGCACTGAAGAGGCTTCCGTCGGGCGGCTTTCATGTGTCTTGCACTGAGGGAAAAGGCTTCCGTCTCGGTTTTCCCCCATATGTCTTGCCCTGAGGAGAGGCTTCCGCCCTGGGGTTTTCATATTTTTTTGCACGGGGAAAAGGGGCGCCGCTGGGGCTTTTCATATGTTTTGGGCACTGGGGAGGGGGCTTCTTTCCGGGGTTTTTTCCACATGTTTTGAAACTGAGGAGAGGCTTCCGTCGGGCGGCTTTCAATGTTTTTTGCACAGGGGAAAGGTTTCCGTCTGCTCTTTCAAAATTGTCTTGCACTGAGGAGGGGGTTTCCGTCCCCTTTTTTCCCCTTTTTTCTTGCACTGGAGGGGCCCTTCCGTCGCGGTTTTCCATATGTTTTGGCACTGAGGAAGGCTTCCCCGGCTGCCCCCATATTTCTTGCACTGGGGAGAGGCTTCTGTTTTGGCGCTTTCCTATTTCTTGCCCTAAAGGTTAGAAGGTTTCCGTCGCTGCTTTCATATGTCTTGCACTGGGGAAAGGGGTTTTCCGTCTGCGGCCCCCATGTCTTGCCAGGAGGGGCTTCCATCTGGGGGCTTTCCAATGCTTGCACTGGGGAAAAGGCTTCTGTCGGCTTTCTTTATTCTTGAAACTGAGGAGAGGCTTCCGTGGGCAGCACACGGCCAAATAAAACCCCCGGCCTGGTGGAGGCTGCGGGATTTTTTGACTTTGTGGAGTTTCCCCACCCCCCCTACTCATCTCGGAGCTCACCCAAACAGTAAATTTGGGTTTTTTCTTTTACCTCTCTCCCCCAAGGCTTTTTCCCCCAAACGACTGCTTAGTTTGGTTTGGACGTCCGGGTAAAGGAAGAGCTGGGGTCGCCCAAATTTCTTCCATCGGGGATTAGGAGGCCCCCTTTTTCTTTTAAAAGGAACCTTGGGGGCTGCAGAAATTCTTGTTTTAACCTGGGCCAGACCTTCCCTTTGCCAAAATTTCTTCTTTCTCTGAGCTCCTTGGGCGTTTTTTTAACCCTTTATGATTCTAAAGTGTTTCTGACTTGAAACTGTGGGGCTGAAAAGGGCCCTTAAATTTAGACATTTTGTGGGGCCCTTTCCTAATTTTTTCCCAAATCATTTTTAAAAAAATTAAACAAAAACCTGGACCCAATAAAGGGATAGAACCATCCAAGGAACAAAGGAAATGGACACATTTTGAGTTAAATATGGGGGTCACAGAAAAAGGGTCTAAAATACTTATGACCATGTAAATATTTCAGTTTTTCTTTTTTAAAAAAAATTTGCAGAAATATCTCATTTCTTTTTTTTTTTCTTTCAAGATGGGGGGGGGGGCAGATTGTAATTACGGAAAAAAAATTTGTGATCTTACCAAATGCCGAAATTTTAAAAAAAGAGGAAACTTTTGAAGTTCTGAATATTTTCGTAACCCACTGTAGATAGACAGTAGTAGATAAAGAAGTAGAAAATAGTATGAATGATAGATAATATGAAAAAATCAGGGGTTCAAACTGCGGCCCCCCAGCTGGGGGAAACTAAAACTCCCATCATGCCCTGTTATGTTTAAAACAAATGCATGAGGGGCATTGTAGTTTCCCAACAGCTGGAGGGCCGCGTTTACCCCTGTGAGATAGAAGATAGAGATAATGATAGATAATAGATATAGAAAATAGATAGATATAAATAGATAATAGATAAATGAGTAGAAGATAGAATAAGATAGTAAAAATTTGAATAAAATAGTAGACATGAAAAATAAGAATAGATAGATAGTAGATAGAGAGAAGATAGTACAAAATAGATAATAGATAATAGATGGGATATAGATAAATAATAGATAGATGGGGTAGATAAAGATGATAGGGGAAAAAAAGATAGAAGATAGATAGAAAAAAGATAGATAGAATAGACATCTTGATTTTGATTTCAGGGTCTATTAAAAATCCCCGTTGTTCTTCCCCTTGTGACCTGTGATAGGACATAGACGTTACATCGACCTTTGCCCCTGACAATAAGGTTTCTGGCTGGCATACACACTCAGTAGCTGTCACCAGGCCGTTATTTGGGGACAGCCATCCCCCGTAGCCTCCTTGACCGGCCGCTCAGTCCCGGGGAAACTGTTTTTTAAAAGGGGGGGAATAAGCGGCTGCCAACCCGGGTTGGGCAGAAAACATCTATGGTATGGCCCCCCCTTTCCCCCTTTTTGACTTGTCACCGGTTAAATACTATTTTGTAACGGGGGCGGTGTGCCTCGGAAATTGTGGGAGAGCGGGGAGTATGGGCGGACCCTGTATGACAAGTTCTGAGATTCTGGTAAAGTCCTAGATTGACTTCCTACAACAATAAAAGGAGCATTGTGAGGCGTCAGAAAGGGCAGGGGGCGCGGTCTGGGGGGAAACTTTTTCCCGCAGGGGTGTTTTTCTCCTCTGTTTATCTCTGATTTCCAGGTACATTTGGGCCCTTGGGCGACATAGTCACAGTGGCCTCCTGTCAATGCCATGAGCCGCCCAGTGGTTCGCCTACTGCTGACCCCTTCCAGATCAAGAGTGATTTCACCTCGTTATTTTACCCATTCTGCTTAGCTTCAAATAATTTGTCGAGCCCCCCCCCCCCCCCCTTTTATAAGTTAATGTCATTTTTCTCACCATAAAACATCGTGCAGTTGTTAGGATTAAACTGACCCTTTAACCAGTACGTAAAGCAAAAAATTCACCAAGGAAATTCCAGCGGACCAAAGGTACTTCACAAACTTTTTTTTTCATTTCATTTTTCCAAAGATAGGGTTTAAAAAGCCACGCGTTTCGGGACCACAGGGCCCTTTTTTACGGGAAATAAACTGACACAAACTTTCCCAAGTGCAAACTTAAAAACACGCACTGCATCACATGTCATGGGCGTGTGCTTAGATTTTAACCCTTGGATAGCTCAAATTCTATTGCTTCCTAATAGAATCCTTTGTATTGCAAACAGCTATTGTGTTATTAATGCAGGGTAAGCGGCAGTCTTAATTTCTTGTTTGGACAGTACGTAAAGCCTTAGTGAGCTAAATAGGGGGTCACCAGATCAGGACTCCTTATTAGTTACAGCTAATAAAAGATTCCATTGTAACTTCCAGGATTGTTCATATCTATTTCACCCCTTAGGGGCCGTTTACACGGCAGTGGACAAATACCGGCTGGTTTGCCGGCCGGTATTTGTCCTGTTTTGCGGCCGTCCCCACTCCCATTGAGATGCACATGTTCCACCGGGCGGAAAACCCGTGCAGTAGGGACTGCTGCACGGGTTTTCCATAGAGCACAATTATGCTCATTTTCGGCCGGTTTTTCAGGCGGTCTGAAAAACCGCAAACCGGCTAAAAAACCGGCCGAAAACCCGTGCCGTGGGGACATGGTCTTACAGTCTCCAGCTGATGACAAGGTGCCGCAGATCTCATATCAGCCCCACATGTAAGAAGGAGGTCTCTTATTATATCCAGATGAAACAACCCTTTCTCAAAAAGAGATCCTACCGGCGATCAGCTTCAGTACATTGCTCCGGCATCCGTCACTGCAGGAGGGGTACTTGTGCATCTCAAAAAATGAGAATATCACTGAAACGATCATTGATATCAATCAAACAGAGAAACCCAAATATGGTATAAACTCATTACAAGGTTTAATCTAATACTTTTGTGAGCCCTGTAACAAATAAAATGACCCTTTAATTTAATTTTCAATGATATTCTAATTTTGTGAGATGCACTAGTATTACATGGTGTCCATTCAACTGATTAGGTGACCATGTGATACACAGTTGCATGAGTCTTCCCCTCTATAACGTCCATATGAGCTCATAGGGAATTGGACTACCCCTTTAATCCATGTATTGACTTACCAATTCCCAGGATCTGCACCCACGTCCTCCATCTTTTTTAGTTGTTTTTTTTTTTTTTTTTTTTTTTCACACTTTCTTGTTTTACTTCCTAACATATAAAACCCCAACTCCCCTTTTATTGTTTCTCATAAACAGGACAGGATTTCAACCTTTGTGACTTATACAAAATCTGAACTCAGAAAGTAAGTAAAGAGTTGTGCTATGCAGTCTTCAATAAACACAAACTACTATTGTATACTGAGGGAAGTTGTACTGTGTAGTCAATAATGAGCAGCAACTACTATTCTATACTGAAGGAAGTTGTACTGTGCAATCATCAATAAATACCAACTGCTATTGTATACTGAGGAAAGTTGTACTGTGCAATCATCAATAAACGCCAACTGCTATTGTATACTGAGGGAAGTTTCACTGTGCTGTTCTTCAATAAACATCAACTCTTATTGTATACTGAGGAAAGCTGCACTGTGCAGTCAATAATAAGCAGCAACTACTATTCTATACTGAAGGAAGTTGTACTGTGCAATCATCAATAAATACCAACTGCTATTGTATACTGGGGGAAGTGGTACTGTGCAATCATCAATAAACACCAACTGCTATTGTTTACTGAGGGAAGCTGTTCTGGCAGTCATAAAGAAAAACAACTCTTGTATACTGAGATCTACAACCACACAGTGTGAAGTTGTACTGTGCTGGAAATAGGCCAGGCTATATCTTGAGAGTTTACATTAAAAATGAAGCAAGAAGGGTTGTATCGAGCTCTTTCAAAACATTACATCCGAAGTGTGCAGAAAGCAAGAGAGGGGATACTGTGCGGCATCAGTAAAAAACTAAGAACTGGTCTATTACATATAAGAACCATGTGAAGATCCATGAAAAGAAACTATTGATACAGCATATATTGAGGCCTGATGACTCAATGCAAAAGAAGTGTTACTGTGCAATTGTCAATACTAACAGTGTGTACAGACATATATACCACAAATGTGCCAACTCACCCAGAATATAATACACGGAGGGGAGGGCTTATACAAACCCCATCCAAAATGGGTGTTCCTTGGCAGAGTATAGACATTTCTGGTTGGGATGTGGGCATTCCTAGGTGAGGCTCAAATCTCCCAAAATACTAATAAGAAGTATGATATAAAGTACAGTTGAAACCAGAAGTTTCCATACACTAGGATTACTATGGCTTTAAACAATTTGGCACAGCCCATATGATGATGTCATGTCTTTGGAAGCTTCTGATCGGTTAATGGCAACATCTGAGTTAATTAGAGACACACCTGTGGATGTATTTTAAAGCACACCAGAAACAGTCTAAAGAAATCAGCCAAGATATCAGGAAGAGAATTGTGGACTTGCACAAGTCTAGATCATGCTTGGGTGCAATTTCCAGATACCTGAAGGTGCCTCATTCATCTGTACAAACAATTATACATAAGTACAAACAAGATGGGAATGTCCAGCCATCATACTGTTCAGGAAGGAGACAGGTTCTGTGTCTCAGAGATGAACGTGATTTGGTCCGACATGTGCATATCAACCCAAGAACAAAAGCAATAGACCTTGTGAAGATGCTGGTGCAAGCTGATAAGATTGTGTCATAATCCACAGTGAAACGACTACTGTATCAACATAGGCTGAAAAGCCGATCTGCCTGGAAGAAGCCATTACTCCAAAAGAAACATAGAAAAGCCAGATTAATGTTTGCAAATGCACAGGAACAAAGACCTACATTTTTGGAGACATGTCCTGTGGCCTGACAAACTAGAATTTAATTGTTTGGTCATAATGATCATTCATTACGTTTGGAGGAAAAAGGGAGAAGCTTGGAAGCCTAATAACACCATCCCAACTGTGAAACACGGGGGTGGCAGCATCATGTTGTGGGGTTGTTTCACTGCAGTAGGGACTGGTGCACTTCACAAAATAGATGACATCATGAGGAAAGAAGATTATGGGCAATACTGAAGCAACATCTCAAGACATCAGCCAGGAAGTTAAAGCTTGGGCGGAAATAGGTCTTCCAAATGGACAATGTCCAGAAGCTACTGCCAAACTGGTTACAAAGTGGCTTAAAAACAACAAAGCCAATGTTTTGGATTGACCATCACAAAGCCCTGATCTCAATCCTATTGAAAATTTATGGGCAAAGCTTAAAACGCCGGTGCGAGCAAGGAGACCTCCAAACATGGCTCAGTTACACCAGTTCTGTCAGGAGGAATGGGCCAAAATTCCTACCAACTATTGTGAGAAGCTTGTGGAAGGATCCAGAACGTTTGACCCAAGTCCTACAGGTTAATGAGATGTATGGAAACTTTGCAGAAAGCAATAAAAATGCCTTAAAAATTCCCTCTCTAATTATTCTGGCATTTGGCAAATATAAATAACTTTGGTTCCTAATTTACCTTAAACAGGGAAGGTTTATTCTGATTTCATGTCAGATAGTGAGAAAAACCTGCAGATGGGGCTTTTTATACAGTGTATGGAAACTTCTGGTTACGACTGTATATCCACAGTGATCAGCAATAACATTATAGCCACCTGCCTACTATTGTGTAGGTCACCTCCATGCTACCAAAACAGCTGTGACCCATCAAGGCCTGGACTCCACGAGACCTATGAAGGAGTCCTGTGGTATCTGCACCGAGATGTTAGTGGCAGGTCCTCTAGATCCTGTGAGCTGCAGCCTCCATGGAGGAGACTTGTTTTTCTAGCACATCCCACAGATACTGGATCAGATTGTGATCTGGGGAATTTGGAAGCCGAGTCACCACTTTGAATTCTTTGTCATGCTTCTTCTTCCAGAACGAGTTTTGCAGTGTGGCCTGGGGGGTATTATCCTGCAGGAAGAGAACACTGCTATTAGGAGATTCCGCTGCCATGAAGGGGGGGAACTGGTTTGTACAATGTTAGGTAGGTGGTACATGTCACAGTAACATCCACATGATGGTAGAACCCAAGGTTTCCCAGAACATTACCCAGAACATCATACTACCTCTGCTGGCTTGTCTTCTTCCCATCATGCATCCTGTTGCCACCTATTTTCCAGGTAAGTGAGGCACATGTACTCAGCATCCACATGATGTAACAGAAAACATTATTCATCAGACCAGGCCGCCTTCTTCCTTTGCCCCCGGCTCCAGTTCTGATGCTCAGGTTCCCAGTATACACACCTTCGGTGGCCGACAGGTGTCAACATGGAGAGTCTGACCGGACTATGGCTACACAGCTCCATACACCACAAACTACAATGCTCTGTGTGTCCTGAGAACTTCCTATCATAGCCAACAAGAACTTCTGCAATGATTTTTGCAACAGTAGTTCTTCTGGGGAATCAGACCAGACAGGTAATAATAATAATAATCTTTATTTATATAGCGCCAACATATTCCGCAGCACTTTACAATGCAGAGGGTATAAGCACAGACAAAAGACAGACATTATACAATAAAAGCTACTTACAGATGAGAACAATGTGTGAGGGCCTGCTCGCAAGAGCTTACAAATCTTTATGAGGTGCTGGGGGAAACAAAGAGGGAGAAGTTGCTGAATTGAAACAAATGGGTCAGTTTGTTACATAAATATGTGGTGGTTTACATAAAAATTTTATAACCTTAACCCTTACTTTACATTTTATATATAGATAAGAACTGTTTTGCTAGTTAGTGATTTCGAAATGAGTGTTATGAATTTTTTTTTATTAATATATTTATTTTTCTTCATATCATAATAGGTTTAATATTACAATTAAACACTGTTAATATGGAATTTGTTCTGTTACTAGTTATTATTTTCCTCTAATTTTTTCTCTTTCAACATAATATTTCATGTGTTGTTGATTATCTCAATTTACCTATTCAAAAGTGTGATCTTAGACTAATAATATGTTATTTATACTCATCATCTCTTAATATCTGCTTATTATTACTCTCTCTCCTAATTTTTTTATAGATATATTATCAATCCTTCGTAATTATATTCATACTTCATTATATATTTCTAATCATGAATTAGCATATCAACTTCTATTCATAATTACTTATATACTTCTTAAGAATTGTATATTATATCTCATCTAAAAATAATTAACAACTATTACCATTTTCATTTCCCTATTATCTACATTCCCCTTTACTATCCTATAATTCTTCTATTCATATCCATCCTAATATGATCAAATTTTTTATTATATAATTTTTTCCAAAAAATCATATATCTCACCGCCTACTCAATCTCTTCTTTCTAAATCCTCCTCTACTACTGTTTACCTTCTCTACTAATCTTCTATCAAAACTCCTACTCCATCTACCATCTCTAATATTCTTATAAAAACTCCAACTAATTTCTTCCCTACTTCAAATATACTCTCAATAGCAATCTATCTATCCCTCCAGACTCCTTTCCTTTCAAAACTATAATACATCTATTCACTATATAATCTTTCCTCATCCACAACTACACCTTATAAAACTATTAAAACTCATACAATTCTATATACTATAATATCATCTACCCTCCCCTCTTCCACTCTTTGTTCAGAGATCGATACACGAGAGATCACGACCCATACATAGACCTGATTGTATCGACATCAGATATCCCACCCTCGAACATCCAAACACAGTAATCCATGTCCCACCTATATATCCCTCCTACTCGACGCCACACTATTTGACCTACCTTTTTTTTTATTATATATTTTTTTTACTCTTGAATACCAACCAATTTGACTATCCTACTATCCTCATACCATTTATTAGTCCCTCTAATCAAACCCTCTTTTCCTCATATACGTGCCACTGTTTTCTGTGTGTACTAACAATAATTATATGTATAGCTCCGCCTCCTTCCGAGTTAGGCCCCCCCCGCGTTACTATAGACCATCATACCGTAACGAGAGAAACGAAGTGTCTGTGTGCTACGATATAGCATGACTGTAGTTAAAGTCTGATAAAAGGGGGCTGTGTAACAATGAAAGAGGAGAGTGAGGACCTAGAACTGATCACTGAGGAACTCCAACAGCAAGGAGGAAGAGAGAGAGGAGGTCGAACCAGAAAAATGAGACACTGACGAAATGAGAGTAGGAAGAGAAAACAGCGAGAGCGGTGTCTGGAGGGCAATGTGCTGAGCTGAAGGAGAAGGTTGGTGAATCAAACAGTGACAAAAGACTGCAGAGAGTTCAATGAGGAAGAGCAAGAGTATTTACCCTGAGATTTCGCCAGTGTGGAGGTTATTAGAGACTTTTATAGAGCAGTTTCAGTCGCGTGTTAGGGTGCGGAAAACCTGATTGCAGAGGGTCAAGAAGTGAGTTAGCAGAGAGATAGCGGAATTAGGGGAGAGTAGACCAAGCGTTCCAGGGAGTTTGAGTTGCAAGGGCAGGTTAGGATTGGTCGGTAAATAGCCAGCACAGGATGGGTCCTGAGAGGGCTTTTTTAGTAAAGGGGTTATGATGGGTGTATAAAGGAGGATGGAAAGATCCAGTGGAGAGAGAGAGGTTACAGATTGTAGGGAAGGGTGAGAGAGGACAGGTGGAGGAAATAGACGGAGGAGGGTGGGAGGAATGGGTCACTAGAGCAGGTGGTGGGACGAGCAGAACGGAGAAGTCTGGACATTCTTCTTCTGTGTTGGGTCAAGGAATGAGAGAAGATTAGAGGACGTGCGGGGAGGGACAGGATGGGTATTATTGGGAATTGTATGGTGATGTTTTGCCGGATATGTCAATTTTGTCTTTGGAAGTGATCTAGTGGCCGGTCTTCAGCAGAGGTCTGTGGACGGGGTCTGAGCTTTAGCTTAGAGCGTGTTAATTGCTGTTAAGAGGGTTTTGGGGGTTTTTTTGTAATGTTTCGATGAGGGAGGTGAAATATTTTTGATTGTCCTGCTGTGATGGCGTTTTTAAGTCTTATCTAATAATTATTATATTTCAATATTATTTACTCTATACTTAAACACCTCTTCATACTTGAACATTATCTAATTTTTTATCTTATTTTCATTATCTTTTACTATAATATATTATTTTACTTATGATTTCAAAAATACATTTTTTATCTATCTAATAAATACAAACCCCTCTTACGTTTTCTTTTATTATCAATTTTACAAAACAAAACCTTAAACTATTCTCATTCAAATCATTATCATAAATTCTCACCACCCAATACCTCACCCCTCATATCAAAATAATCACATCCTCTACCAATACACTGCTAACTGCGCCAACCAGAGACACGTTATCAAATCCATTCTCCGTCTACTCAAATCATAAAAACAACACACTAACCTCCATAATAAAATTATCAACTCACTTAAACTACTTTCCAATCAATTCACAACATACATCCCTTTCTAACTTACCAAATCATAACTATCCAATTCTCTATCCTCAATACTACCCCTCCCTTTACCAGCACATTCTCCCCTATATACAATAACACCACCCACCACACCCCCCTAAAAACCCCCCCCATATCCACAACCACCCCCACCACTACACCCTAACCCTCACCATATCTCCCTCCACCCTCCCACACACCTCCCCCTATCCTTATTACTCCCCACCACCCCCCCCATCCAAAACATCCCTTATCTTAATTAACTTTCCACCACAATCCACCCATCCATCAGCATTCTAGCCCCACACATACCTACATATCCATTCTACGCCCACCATACCCCACCCACCACAAACAAAAAACACAACAACAAACCCACTAAACACGCAAACCAACAAATACACATAAGATATCTACAAATACTAACATACCCCACCCTAAACTACACACTCCACAACACAACTCTCTTCACACACCTACCCCCCCTAGCACCCACAACAACGCTAGACGACCCCCCCAAAAACACCACCACTCAAAACTCCTCTCACCGCACTCCAGTCCCACTATCTACTCTATTTTTCCAAATTAATTTTAAATCCATACCCAATATTTTTTAGTCCATTTCTCCTTTTCTCTCAAATCTTTAAGTTCCTATCCACCACTCTCCCCACGCTACCTTCTGTAGTCATAATATATCTACTCACCTCTTTCCACTTTTCGCTAAATAAAATCTAACTTTCCGATCACTTAATATTAACATCAGCCCTCTCCCCCTCTGAATCTGCTAACCAAATTTATATTCTCTCCTATTCGTTACTATCCTCTTCTTAAGTCTGATCCTTATCCTTATGAAAACCAGATATCCCTGACGACTCCACTTTCCCAATCAATAGTTTACCAACTTGCCGCCCAGTATAAATTATTTTTTTTTTTTTTGCCCTGTGTCATGCCATAAGTAGTAGCTACGTATCGTGCATTGGATGGCCTCCATAGGTGCTCAAGTGATGCCTCGCGCCAAGTGATGCCCCTGTAGCCCAGGTGAGTGCCCTGTGGCCAGGTGAACTGCCTGTGGCCAGTGATGCCCCCTTGTAGCCAGTGAGTCGCCCACTGTAGCACAGTGATGCCCCCGATGGTAGCCAGTAAATGCCCCCCTGTAGCCAGCTGAGTGCCCCAATTGTAGCAGTTAATGCCCTCACCCTGTCAGCAGTGTTGCCGCGGCTGCCTTGTAGCCAGTGATGCCCCCTTTGCGTGATGCCCCCCTCATGTAGGCCAGTGTGCCCCCTTTCCTAGACAGTGATGCCCCCTGTAGCCATGTGATGCCCACTTGGGCCAGTGTGCCCGCCCTTGATAGCCAGTGATGCTCCCCTGTAAAGCAGTTGAAGCCCCATTGTAGCAGTGATGCCCCTGTAGCCAGTGAATTGTCCCCCCTTTCATGTAGCCAGTGACCTGCCCCACTGTAGCCAACGTCCCCCCCCTGCTGCAACCCTCACTCCCTCCTTGTGTAAGGGTAAGCCGAAGTGCATGCCCATGCTATGAGTGATGCCCCCATTGTTAGCCTAGTGATGCCCCTTGTAGCTGCAGTGATGTCCTACCTCGTTCTTTAAGCCAGGTGTGCCCGCCTTCTAGGACTCGAGTGAGTGGCCCCATGCGTAGCTCAGTGATACCCCCACGGTGTAGCCAGTTGATGCCCCCTGTAGCACAGGATTTTCCCCCTGGCTAGCATTGCTTTGCCCCCTTGTAGCAGTAGATCCGCCCACTAAGGGTAGCAGTGTGCCCAATTGTAGCAGTGATGCCCCTGTCAAGCCAGGATGCCACCATTTTTTGCCGTGTGCCCCATGTGAGCGCGCTGATTGCCGCTAATTGTAGCCATGCTGCCGCTCCCATTGTAGCTCAGTGATGCCCCTATTTTAGCCTGTGTGCACCCCATTGTTAGCCAGTGAGGCGATGTAGTGATGCACAACTTGTTGCCAGTGATGCCCCCATAGTAGCAATGTGCCCCCCATTGTAGCCCATTGATTGCTACCCCATTGTAGACAGTCGTGCCCACCTTGTAGCCAGTTACAGTGATGCCCCCATTTGTAGCCAGCGTGATCCCCCCTGGCAGCCAGTGATTGCCCCCCTTGTAGCAGTGATGCCCCCTTGTAGCCGTGTGATGCCCCTCTTGTAGCCTCAGTGTGCCCACTTGTTAGCCAGTAGATTCCCCCACTGTAGCTATTTATGTATATAATAAACAACAAAATTACTCACCAGACCTCGGTCTCGCGTTCAGTGGTGGGAGCTACTGAGCGGTGTAAGTGGGGTGGTCGTCATCACGCTTGCTTACGTGCACGCTGCTCCCAGTGATCTTCCTTGGGGGCAGAAGCTGAGCGCGAGGAGATCGGCGTCACAGGGGAGCGGTGGTGAATGCCGGCTGCGCCCCCTGCGACGCTGTGTATGTATCAGCGGCTCTGTGAGCGTGATACATACAGGAGGAGGCAGGACGGGACTCGATCCGTCCCGCTTCTCACTGCAGAGCAAGATGCGGACTCTGGCGACTGTTATAAAACAGTCCGCGCAGAGTCAGGGCGCAATCCTTCGAGTGGGGCGGGCGTGTGCAGCCGGCGCCCCTCGGTGTGACCGGAGACTCTGCGCCCAGGGCGATCGCTCGCCTGCCCGCCCTCCTTGGAACGGCCCTGGTCATGCATTCACCTGTCAGTGTAATGTTATCAGTGTATGTATATACATGGAGAAGCATTAGAGAAAAGTATAGAGAGAAAACAGCTTCACTGTGATATAATAAATATGTGTAAATATATGAGGGGTTAATATAGGATTTCCCAAGAGTGTTTTTATATAACAAGGGTTAGTGCCAGGATTTGGAGAAGGGTCGGATAATTTCTAGAGTAAATCATAAAAAAGTTATAGTGCAGGATTCTGGAGAAGGGTCTGGATACATTTCTGATGTAATAATATAAAAAGTTTAGTGACCAGGATTTTGGGGAAGGGTTGGTCATTTCTAGAGTAATAATTTAACAGTGACCGGATTTTGGAGAAGGGGTTTGGGGAATTTTGATGTAATAAAAGAACAAGTTTAGTGACCGGATTTTGGGAAGGGTTTGGATACTTTTTAGATTAAAAATGAAAAGTTATGTGCCGGTTTTTGGAGAAGGGTTGGATACATTTTAGTGTAGTTATAACAAAAATTTTAGTGAGAGGATTTTTGGAGAAGGGGCTGGATCATTTTTTGATTTTGTAATAAACAAGTTATGGACCAGGATTTGGAGAAGGGTCTGGTACATTTCTGATGTAGTAATATAAAAAAGTTATAGTGCCCAGGTTTTCTGGAGGGGGTCTGGATAAAATTTCTAGATGTAAAAAATTATTAACAGGTTATAATGACCGGATTCGGGAAAAGGGGTTGGATACATTTTTTAATGTAAAAATAAAACAAGTTTAGTGAAGGATTTGGGGAAGGGTCGGGAAATACATTTCTAGTTTAATAAAAGAAAAAGTTATAGTGACCAGGTTTCTGGAGAAGGGTCTGGTACTTTTTCTAGATTTTTTAAAAATATAACAAGTTCTAGTGCCAAGGTTTCGGGAGAAGGGGCTGGATAATTTCTAGATGTAAAAAATTTTAAAATTTATGGGGACCGGGATTCGGGGAAAAGGGTTTTGGATAATTTAAGATGAAATTTAATTTATAACAAGTTCTAGTAAACCAAGGATTCTGGAGAAGGGTCTGGATACATTTATAGTTGTAAAAATTTAGAACAAGTTTTAGGGGACCGGGATTTGGAAAAGGGTCTGGTTACATTTCTAGATGAAAAAATTGTTAAAAAGTTATAGGGGACCAGGTTTTCTGGAAAAGGGTCTGGAACATTTTAGATGTAATAATATAAACGGTTATAGTGACCGGGGATTCGGGGAAAAAGGGTCGGGTTACATTTTAGAGGGAATAATAGAACAAGTTATAGTGGACCAGGTTTCTGGAAAAGGGTCGGGTTTCATTTTTAAAGGCCCCGGGGGTTGGGGATCCTTTTGGACCCCCGAAAGCGGGATGAAAAGGGAAACCCCGGGAAAGGAAAATCAAAGTACCCCCCGGTTTTCCCCAGACCCCGCGCAAAGCGGGATGGACTTGCTGCGGCGTGAGGGGTAACCCGGCGACCTCTGACGGGACTTGCTTGCTTTTGGCGGCGAGGTGCAGCGTGGTAAGAAACGTAGTCCAAGAATTGTAGTGTGGGCAAAGGGAGAAGGTCAGGGCAGGCCCGGGAAAGGTTCGTGGTCGGGAAAGTAGCAAAGGGTTTTGGTACAGGTAAGGGGACAATATTCTAAAAAGCTTTTTTAGGGTTGGAGCAACATTGTTTCCCGCGAGGAGTGACTGCCGAAACGGACCCTTTAAAAAGGGGGAGGCGTTGGCATCAACCAAATTTTCGGGACACTGGCCCTTTAAAATTTCGAGAAAAAACCCCCCGGGGCGCTAGGGAAAAGGGCACATGGGAAACCCGGGCCCGGCCGGGGACGCCCCCGGGCCCCCGGGCAGGAAAGGGGTTCGGGTAATTATTCCCGGGGCGGGGCCCCTGGCTCGTCCCCCCGGCCCCGTGGGGCAAACGACCTCGGCAGGGACCAGGAGGGGAATCAGGGTGCGCCCCCGGCCCGGGGGGGGGCGGGGGGCGGGGGAAGGGCCCCTTTCCTTTCCCCCCCCCCCCCCTTTGGTCTCCCCCTTTTCTTAGGCGAAGGAACTTACCCGGGGCACGTCCCCGATTCTGGATGTTTGAAAAACCGGGTTTCCAAAGGGCCTCTTTCGGGCCGAAGCCCTTTTCCCAAACTAAGAAAGAAACGTTCCCGGGTGGTTTTAATGTTAAGATGTCCTTTAAATTCAAAAACATAGGGGGTTAGGGCCCGAGAGGGAGGCCCCCTTGGGGGGAAAGGTTTAAACAGAGGCTTAAAGGGGGGGACGTTCAAACTTTTAAATTTTCCCAAAAATAGGGGGCAACCCCTTTAACCCCCTGGATTTCCCCCCCCTTTAAATACTTGTAACCCGGAACCGCGGAACCCAAATTTTTTTTTAATTGGGAAAAAAATTTGAGGGGTATTGGTTAAAATTTATTTATTTTTCCCCCTTTTTGGGCCCGGGCTAAAACATATCCCCCGGGGCCCGGGAAAGTGGGAAGGGGGCTTTCCCCCTCGTCAGCCGGGGGGTTCAAAGCGGGCGAACCTTAGAAACCCTTGCGGGTCTCCCCCCAAATGGACCCCCAATAACTGAACCCCGGTTTTTACCCCCGGCCGGAACCCTGGAGGTGAGGCCCAAAAAGGTGGGGGGAGGGGGGTCTCCCCTGGGGGAACCCTTTTCCCTTTGGACCAAAAAAAGGAATGGGGGGAACCCCCGGGCCCCCGTAAGAAATCGGAAAAGGGTTTTTTACCCCATGGGTTATAAAGGAAGGAAACTCGGCCCAAGGAAAGCAAGGGTTTGGACCAGTCGTCCTGGCGGGGTTTCCCCCGGACAAAAATTTTGGTTTTCCCGTAAAAATACTCCCCCAAAATTTGGGTTTTTTCCTTCCCCCACCTGCCCCTATGGTCTGGGGTTTTTTTGGGCGGGGTTTGAGGTCCAGGTTTAATTTTGCCCCAAGCGGGAACAAAGGGCCCCCGCAAAAATTTTTTTAAAACCAAATTTGGGCCCACAAAATTTTTTGATTTGGAGACAATTGTGGGAAAAGGTTTTTAAACCCCCAAACCCCTCCGGAGATTTTAAAATTGCAAAATAAATGGGGCCCCCCAACCCCCCCCCGGGGAGCCCCGGGGGAAAGGAAGACCAGGCGCGGCAAAAAGTGGGACATCCCCGGGAAAATGGGTTTCCGTGACCCCCCAGCAATAAAACCGAGTTCCCGAGGAAGGAGGAAGGCCCGGTGAATTGAAGTCCATCCAATGGGGGGTACATAGGAGGCCCCCGGAACAGGCAGGGGGACTAGGAGGCCCGGGGGGCCTTTGGGGGTGAACCTTGTTTCGGGGCCCCAAAGTGGTACGGGAAAGGGAACAAAGTCCTTGCCCGTCTTGGACCCCGATTTGGGCCCACCAAAAATTCCCGGGGAAATTTAAGGGCAAAGGATTTTGGGTTACCCCGGGGGGGTGGCCGGCCAGAAGAAAACTATGCCCCCAACCCAAAATTTCTCCCCCTTTTGAGTGCGGGTTGGGCCACAATGGGCTTGCCGGAGGGACCAATGGAGACCCAATGGGGAGCCCAGGGGCCCAAGTCTTTAAAGGAGAAAATGATATGCTGAGACCCCCCCGGTTCCCCCCCCGGGGAAAACGTCAAAAGGGCACGGGAGAGGGCGCCCGTTTGACATTTTTCTGGGGCCCCGGGTCGGAAAATTTGGATTTTAAAAAACCCAAGCGAGAAAAAAAAAGGGGCCCCCGGGGGCCCCTTTGGGGCGGGGATTTAAGCGTTTGAGCCGTCTCCCAGGCATTGGAGTTTTCTTTTAAGGGGTTTCTGTGAAGATGTCAAAGGGAAATGTGGGGTTTCCCCTCCAACAGTTTTGTAACCCACTCCTCCAGGGAAATTTTTTATGGAAAAAGGTTTCCAAATTTTCCAATGGCTTTTTTTTCCCGCTTCTGCCGAAAGAAAAGGGTTTCTTAGAAAAAAAAACCCGGGGGGCCAAGGGGTGGGTCTTGCTTTGGCCTCCGGGGGTTTTCAAAAACCGCCCCATGCTTCCCAAGACCCCATTCAACCCAAGGGTCTGAAGGGTTTTCCGGGAAATCCGGGGACCAAAATGGGTTGCAGAGGAGAAGCCTTCAGTCGGCGGGGGGGAAAAAATGCCTCCTGGGCCCCAGATGGGGGCCCAAAACATTTAGGGTTGGGGTTCCTTCCCTTTTGGTGAGGAGCCCACGAGGGAAAAAACCACCCCGCAAGAAAGAAGTGGGGGTTTAAATTGCCGGGTTAGGAAATTGGGCGTTTCCTGGGGGAACCTTTTGGGAACCCAGCCCGGGGGACCGGGCGGGTCGCAAACCACTGCGGGGATCGCAAGGGGTTTTCGCAGGGTCCTTTCCGGGGAAGACCTCGACCCGGGACTATTTTAAACCCGGGGGGGGAAAGGTGGCCTTTTGGTGGACGCCCGGCACTTTCCAGCTTCCCAAAAATTTTTGGGTTTTGTCCCCCTCAGCTTGGACCTGGTGAACTTGTCTCTGATTGGTCTGTATGTCAGGAAAAAAAATCAAAAATATTTCCAGGTATAAAAATGACTGGGGGTTCAGCAAGCCCGAAAATTCGTCATTGACAAACCCCTGGAAAAAACAGCGGGGGGGTTTGCGGTGGGGCCGGGGGTCCCATCACGCGGATTTTTAAAAAATTTTGCCCGTCCCCCGGGTTGTTTTAAATTTTGCCGTCTTACATTCTTTCCCCCTTCAAATTTTTCGGGATGGGTTTTATAGGCCCCGCGAGATCTTTTTTTGGGTAAAGTTCTTGGTTCTCACGGAGGGCGGGTCAAAAGGACGCTGGGGAAATCGGGGGGTTTAAAAAGGGGTCCCGATTTTTTTCCCCCCCTTTTTTGATCTTTTTTTTGCCCCCCTGTAAATTCGATCCCCAAAAGGGCAGGCGTCTTTTTCTGAAAAAAATAAAAAAAGGCCGGGGCACCGGGCGGGCGAGGGGGGGTTTGGAAAAGAATCCCTTCCCCCAAAGTTCTCCTTTTGTATTTTGGCCCCGACATGGCCCCTGGGTTGGGGCACAGAGAGAGGATAGCCCCTACCCGGGGGGGGGCTTTTCCCGGGAGGGGGTCTATGGGACGTCTTTTCCCCAAATGGGGCCGGAAGGGGGTTTGGTAATTTCAGCCTGCTTCTCCCCAAAGGAAAAAATCTCCAAGTCCTGGTCTCCGCTGGCGGGCCCCCGGGGTTAGAAAAACTTAAAAAACGGGGACAAACCTGGGGAGGAGAGAGGGAAACACTGGGCCCCCCCCGGGGGCCCAAAAAACAGAGTTTCCCGGGCCCATTCAAATCCCAAGGGAAGTATTTCCCCCTTTTTCCAGTCAATTTGTAGGGGCGTGGGTTGCAGCCAGGGTACCCCCAACTGGTTTCGCGAAAAAGGGTGCGGGGGGGGGACTTGGAAGGGGAAATCCTTCCGTGTGTAGGCACCCAACAGGGAGCTTTAAACGGGTTAGTGGGGAAAACGGGGATGGTCGCTGAAAAAGCTCCCCATTTTGCAGGGGAAGAGTTTGGAAACGGCTTTTCCAAAAAAAGGGGGGGTCCCCGGCCCAAACGGGTAACGAGAAACGGGAAAAGGCCCTGGGGAATAAAGGGTTCCCCGGCGGACCCGGGGTGATCCAAGAAGGCGGGAGACCCGAAAAAGATGGGGCCCGGGCACCCGTTGTTTACCTCTACTGGCAACATCAGTGTGGAGAGGGGGCTGAGCCCTAGGGACCCCTTTCCCCAAAGGGCCCCAAAGGAAAACAGGCGGTTTCCCGCCCACTGAGGAGGGTGGGGACAACTCCCTACGGGAAATGGTACGGGGGGCCCGCGTAGAGGAAGAGTTTCTCCCCCCTTCCCCGGGGGGCCCCCGGCACGTTGGGGACTCCGAAAAGTGTGCCCCCGGTCCCCCTGCATGGGCTCTTGGGTGGACAACGCGGGGGGGGTTGGGGGGGAATCTCGGGAAACAAAGGGAGCCAGACGAGGAACGAGGGGCGGGGTTTGCCATTTTCCCGGGTTCCTGCCCGGGGGCCCCTACTGTCGTTTTTGTGAAACCCGCTTTGCGAGTGGGCAAGGAGGGGATGGCTCACTCAAGGGACGAAGGGGTTATTGGCTGCAAGGGGGCTTTTTTCCTTTACTCGGGCTCGGGGAAAACCCTTTTTTTAAAATGGGAACAGGGGGCGGGGTCTTTTCCAAGAGGGGTTTCGGGGGGTAGGGGGGGAAAATTAAACCCGCATATTCCCCTACGGGGGCCCCTTGGCTTTAAGTTTTTGTAGCCCCGGTCTCTGCCAGGGCCTACCGGACAGCGGGTCCACAAAACGCCACCCCAACCCCTTTCCTTTCGCGGGGGAAAAAACTGGGGCCCGGGCCACGGGGTTTCCCCCCCGGGGGAACAATGAACCCAAGGGGTGGGTGATAAAACCTCTTACAGAGTTTTTCGGAATGTCATCCCTTTTTGGGGTAAACCCCTTTGGGGAGGTTTTTTTAGGAGGGGGCAAAAAGCCTTCGGGGGCCCCCGGGGGGGTTCCGGGGGGGGCCGGGAACGGGCCCTGGGGTTGGGGAAAGGAAGTTCCCACGGGGGGAAGGGGGCCGGGGTTTTTGGGGGGCCCTTGCTGCGGGGGGTTTTGGGGAAACCGCAGGAGGGGTTTTGGGGGGGCATCATTTGGGGGATTTTAAAGCCTTGGTTCCCAGGTTGCTGGGAGGGCTTTGTTGGGGCGCCGGTTTCCCCTGTTTGGGCGATTTTTGGTTGGGCAAAAATTTTTTGGGGTCCGGTTGGGGAAAATTTTTCCCCCGACGGCTTGGGGGCCCAAAGAACCGGGAAAATTTTTTTGGGGGGCGGGATTCCCATGGGGCGGGGCCCCTTTAAACCCTTTTTCCCCGGCGGGGGAGGTATTTGGGGCCCAAACGGGGACCAACCGGGGAAGCGGTTTGGATAGGCTAAAAAGCCACGCCAGGGAACAGAATCTAAGTACCCCCCGGTTTTTCCCCCAAAAGAGCCCGGCAAGCGGGATGGACTTGCTGCGGCGTGAGGTACCAGGTTGCCCCCCTAAAGTGATTTGTTGCGGATGGCAGCCGGGGTTTGCGGGCGTGGTACAAAATCGTAGTCCAAGAATCGTAGTCGTGGACAGGCAGGGGGTCGGGGCCCGGCGGCAAAAGTTCGTGCCCGGGAAACGTAGCAAAGGGTCTGGTAACGGTAAGGCGACAATATACTTCAGAAGCTTTTTCTAGGGTCGGGGCAACTAGATCCAGCGGGAATGACTGCGGAGGGACCCTTAAATAGGGGGGGGGGTCTGGCAGAAAACCAATTTCGGGACATGGCCCTTTAAATTTCGAGAACGCGCACGCGCTAGGGAAGGGACACGCAGCCGGGCCCGGCAGGGGCGGGACGGGAAGGAAGCGGCCGGGTAAGTTACTCCCCGGGGCGGACCCCGGCTCGTCCCCGCGGCCACGGCGGCCCCCGCCCCCGGGCAGGCGCCCGGGAGGGGAACACGGGTGCGCCCGCGGCCGCGGGCGGGAAGCGGGGGCAGCCGTAAAAATTACATTTTTGATGAAATAATATAAAAGTTCTATGACCAGGTTTGGAGAAGGGTCTGGTTCATTTCTGTTTTAAAAATATAAAAGTTCTAGTGACCAGGATTCTGGAAAAGGGGTTGGATCATTTTAGATTAAAAATAAAACAAGTTTTAGGCCCAGGATTCTGGAAAAGGGTTGGATACTTTTTCTAGTGTAAAAATGAACAATTTTAAGTGACCAGGTTTTGGGAGAAGGGTCTGGTACATTTTAGATGTAATAATATAACAAGTTATAGTGACCGGGATTTGGAAAAGGGTTGGAAAAATTTTTCTAGATGTAATAATGAACAAGTTCTTTGCCAGGATTTGGAGAAGGATCTGGAGGGCTTTTCTAGATGTAATATAAAACAAGTTCTAGTGCCCAGGATTTGGAAAAGGGTCTGGATACATTTCTAGATGTAAAAATATAAAAAGTTATAGTGCCGGATTCTGGGAAGGGTCTGGATACATTTCTGAGAAATAATTAACAGTTTAGTGCCCGGGATTTTGGAAAAGGGTTGGAGACATTTCTAGTGTAATAATATAACAAGTTCTAGTGACAGGATTCTGGGAGAAGGATCTGGATGCATTTCTGAGTAATATAAAACAAGTTCTAGTGACCAGGTTTGGGAAGGGTCGGGGTTACATTTTAGATGAAATAATATAAAAAGTTAAAAGTGACGGGGGATTTGGGGAAGGGTCTGGATCTTTTCTGATGTAATAATAAAAAAGTTACGTGACCGGGTTTGGGAAAGGGTTGGATAATTTCTAGATGTAATATTTTTAACAGGTTTAGTGCCCAGGATTTGGGGAAGGGTCTGGATACATTTCTAGAGAAATAATAAAACGGGTTTAGTGCCCGGATTCTGGAAAAAGGGTCTGGATAATTTCTAGAAGAATAGTTAACAAGTTATAGTGACCGGGTTTCTGGAGAAGGGTCTGGATACTTTTAGATGTAAAAAATAGAACAAGTTCTAGTCCCAGGATTGGAAACCCCTGGATACTTTCTAGATGTAATTATAACAAGTTTTAGGGAACGGGTTTGGAGAAGGGTTGGATAATTTCTAGATGTAATAATATAAAAAGTTATGTGCCCGGGTTCTGGGAAGGGTCGGGATAATTTTGATGTAATAATATAACAAGTTATGGACGGGAAATTCTGGAGGGGGTCTGGATACATTTTTTGATGTAATAATATAACAGGTTATAGTGCCCCGGAATCTGGGAAGGGTCGGGAAAATTTTTCAATGTAAAAATTTTAAACGTTATAGTGAACGGGATTTGGAGGGGCTGGTACATTTTAGATGTAAATATAGAAAAATATTTAGTGTCTAGGATTTGGGAAGAGTTGGGGGATACTTTTTAGATGTAATAATAGAACAAGTTATAGTGACGGGTTCTGGAGAAGGTTCTGGATACATTTTTAGATGAAATAATAGAAAAGTTTAGTGACCAGGATTTGGAAAAAGAGTTTGATCATTTCTAGATGAAATAATAGAACAAGTTATAGTGACTGGGATTCGGGAAATGGGGATGGTCTTTTCTAGATGTAATTATAAAAAAAGTTATGGTGACCAGGATTTGGAGAAGGGTTGGATAATTTTTAGATGTATAATTAACAATTTTATGTGACCGGGATTCGGAGAAGGGTCTCCATACATTTTAGATGTTAATAAAACAAGTATAGTGCCCCGGGATTCGGGAGAGGGTCTGGATACATTTCAGTGTAATAATATAAAAGGTTATAGTGCCCGGGTTTTGGGAGAAGGGTTGGTAATTTTAGATGTATAATATAACAAGTTATAGTACCAGGATTTGGAAAAGGGGTCGGGAAAATTTTCTAGATGTAATAATATAAATTATAGTGACCAGGATTTGGAAAAGGGTCTGGAAAATTTCAAATTTAAAAATTTAAAAGTTTAGTGACCAGGATTTGGAGGGGGTTTGGGATACATTTCTAGATGTAATAATATAACAAGTTTTAGTACCAGGATTCTGGAAAAGGGGTGCGACCCAGGGATTTATTCTGATTGTCAGTTGGGAGGGGAAGGGAAATTTTTTCCCTAAATGGGAAAAGTTTCACCTCTTGGGGTTTTTTTGTTTTCCTGGGGGTCAGCTATGGCACGATGGGGTGAACTGGTGGACGTTGTGTGTTTTCCCCCTTCAAATATAAAAACTTTATTACTGAGTCCATGCAAAGAAAAAATATGAAGAGCTGTACCCACAAACAGAACAGAAGGAGTACTGTGTGCAGACTACAGACCGGGAAGGATATAGTGTTATGGTGTATTCCCCGTCCACTTTTCCCTAGCCTATGCCCCAAGAAAATGTCCGAGCTGTGCCTTTTTATATGCTGTGGTGAAATCTTTGATAAATTCCCGGTTCTTGAATGGCAAAGCTGTTTAGTTTAAGGGGTTTTCTCACTAGAATGATTCGTTTTTAACATGTAGGGACAGGTAAGACTTTTTCTAAATACTTTGTTTTGTTTTTTTTTCTTTAGAGTCCACAAAAATTTCTTGGTATGTCATCCCCCCCCTGCTTTCTCTCTCTTTTCCATTGTTTAAAGTACAATCAGTCACTCACTACGACCATGATGGTACCTCCTGCAGGTCTTATCTCTGTAATGGACTTTGAAAGCCTTCATTTAGTTTTAAGAAACACTCTTAGAGCTATGCAGCCTGGGTACTTACTTTAAAGTAAAAGCCAATTGTGTTTAACGGTGGATTAATGTAAACCCTTAAAAAAACCAGTCTGACAACTTTTTCCTCCCTGATAGAAAATGAGGGCAGTGCTCCCTCATTTAAACCACCTGTGGGAGTCCCCAAAAGACCTAACATCACCATCAAATCCTATTCAGGACCTCAGAAATGCTGAGTAACGACCTTAAAGGGGAGCTCCAGCCATAGACTTTGATGGTAGATCACTAGGATATGCCATCAAAGTCTGATAAGTGAGGGTCCCAGAGGTGAGACCTGCACCTATCCGGGGAACGGGCCTCCAAATGTGTTGGTTCAGACTGCAGAGACTGTTACGCTTGTGCACGACTCTTCATCCTGTTCTATGGGAGTTCCCAGTACAGGGGAGCGCTGTGTTCTCCATTCTGTTCTATGGGAGTTCCCAGTACAGGGGAGCGCTGTGTTCTCTCCATTCTGTTCTGTGGGAGTTCCCAGTACAGGGGAGCGCTGTGTTCTCCATTCTGTTCTATGGGAGTTCCCAGTACAGGGGAGCGCTGTGTTCTCTCCATTCTGTTCTGTGGGAGTTCCCAGTACAGGGGAGCGCTGTTATCTCTCCATTCTGTTCTATGGGAGTTCCCAGTACAGGGGAGCGCTGTGTTCTCCATTCTGTTCTATGGGTGTTCCCAGTACAGGGGAGCGCTGTGTTCTCTCCATTCTGTTCTATGGGAGTTCCCAGTACAGGGGAGCGCTGTGTTCTCCATTCTGTTCTATGGGAGTTCCCAGTACAGGGGAGAGCTGTGTTCTCCATTCTGTTCTATGGGAGTTCCCAGTACAGGGGAGTGTTGTGCTCTCCATTCTGTTCTATGGGAGTTCCCAGTACAGGGGAGCGCTGTGTTCTCCATTCTGTTCTATGGGAGTTCCCAGTACAGGGGAGCGCTGTGTTCTACATTCTGTTCTATGGAAGTTCCCAGTACAGGTGAGCGCTGTGTTCTCCATTCTGTTCTATGGGAGTTCCCGGAAAGGGGAGCGCTGTGTTCTCCATTCTGTTCTATGGGAGTTCCCAGTACAGGGGAGCGCTGTGTTCTCCATTCTGATCTATGGGAGTTCCCAGTACAGGGGAGCGCTGTGTTCTCTCCATTCTGTTCTGTGGGAGTTGCCACTACAGGGGAGCGCTGTGTTCTCTCCATTCTGTGCTATGGGAGTTCCCAGTACAGGGGAGCGCTGTGTTCTCCATTCTGTGCTATGGGAGTTCCCAGTAAAGGGAAGCGCTGTGTTCTCTCCATTCTGTGCTATGGGAGTTCCCAGTAAGGGGAGCGCTGTGTTCTCTCCATTCTGTGCTATGGGAGTTCCCCCGTCAGGGGAGCGCTGGTTTCTCCATTCTGTGCTATGGGAGT
>JAODAL010053084.1:0-25531 GCA_025379985.1 Phyllomedusa bahiana | reverse complement strand
GTGGAACGGGCGAATCTCGGGAACCCTCCTGGAGTTTTGGGTTGTGTGGGGATAAAAAGAAAAGTAGGTTCCCGGACCGGAAGGGCGGAACAAAAAAGGAGTTGTTCAAAAAATAGCTTTCCCCTCTGCTGTAAATGGGATTTGAATTGGGGGCGGCGCTTCTTCCCTTTCCCCCCTTCTTCCCCCCTCCCCTCAGCCACAGGCGTACCCGCCTGTAATTCATACCAAGGGGATTGCTCCCCAGATTAACCCTGTTTTTGCCTCCTAGGGGTCTGTTGCAAATGCGGCAGGGGGGCAAGTTTCCTATCCCCTCTGCTTAGTTTCTATCTCCACATCCCCAGCAAAAAAACAAACCCCTCAGAACGGGGCGGGGGAAGCGCAAAGGGTTTATCGGTGTGCCCCTTTGTAAGCACAGCATGAACTGTCACAATCTTATAGTATTATTATAGTTAAAGCTCCAAGACATGATTATAGTAAAAAAGGGTCACTTCTTCACATCTATTGATCGGGTAATCTTTGCTCAATCTGTGTAGAGGGGGAGGGGACAGGACCCGGGGTTAACCCAGGCAGCAGGGAAATAGAACCAGAGTTTTTCCCCCCCCCCCCTAAACTACAGAAGCTTTTCGTGCGGGAGGGGCTCTTGCTCCGCCGTCTTAAAAGGTAGAGTCATTCAGACCGAAGCCAGTAAGAAAGGATCAACGGCGGCTGCATAGGATTGAGAAGTGAGCACTCTATGAAAGGCTAGTCAAAATAGAAGGAATTTGAATGAACAATATTGCAAAGCGTTTGTTTTTTAAGATTTTTTAAAAAAAAACCCAATCTTGTAGCGGACAACCCCTTTAACTAAGTTTCCATGCCTTCAAGGTTCCCCATGGAACCCAACCCCCCCACTAGACGCCCCCCTGCGGGAAGAGGAGCGCCCCCAGTTTTCCCGGGGAAGCCCCCAGTGTGTATATAGAGTTCGGAGTCCCAAGGGGGGGCCCCTGATCATTCAAAGCACTAGATAGTTTGCTGGGGGGTTTTGTTCCCTTACCCCCCAAGTGCAATCAAAAGAATGGGACTGGATTTTTAATTTTATATATCCAAAGGTTTTTTTTAATTACAGAGAGATGGGTTCAAGGAGCTATGAAGTTAGGCCCCAATATGGATGCCCTTTACAAAAACCGTTTACCCCATCGAATGGTGGGCTGGGGAAAAGGGGGAGTTTTGGAGATGGGTAAAGAAGCTGACAATTACAGAAAAACAGGGGGGAATGGTAAAATCCCTTTTCCCGGGCAAGATAAGAAATTTTTAAGGGAACAAGGAGAAATTAGGATGGATATTCCTGGGCTCCTGGGTGACTATTGGGGCTGGGGCTGGAAGGTGGTTTTCAGCAAGTGGATGATTTGCTAGTTATACTGGTGGGGGTGACTGTTTGTGCGTGCTGTGCATTCCCCCCTACAAAAAATTATTGGCCGATAGCTGCAGGAGGGGGCCCCCCCAGGAACCTTCCCCTTTTGCCCAACAGGGAACCCCTGATGTCGGTAGAAGGGTTTGGGGACATCCCCCCTACCCAAAACCCCAAAGTTGAACCAAGAGTCAACTCTCTGATTTTAAAGGGACAGATCAAGGGGAAAAACCCCAACTGTTATTAGGTCATGGAAGTTGCGTGTTGAATTCACCCACTAGGGGGGGTTTCCCAGAGCTTTTGAAAAAATAACACCCCCCTTCCCCCCGTATACTTTCCAAAAGGTAAGGCTTCCCCCAGCCCGGAGTGAAGGGACATGGAGAAAAAACTTGTTTTAGGGGGGGTTTTGAAGGTAAAGGGTTTTGAACCCAAAACTTGTGTATGCTAACTATGGAAATCCCAAGCTTTTCTCCTTATAAGGGATTTTAGCTTGAAAAAATCCCTTTTTTTGGGGAAAGATACAGCAATTATGGGAACTAAGATGACTCGGCCAGGATGTAACCTTGTTATAGTTCCTCAGGGTTAACTCTGGTTTTTTTTTCCCTTTTTAAAAATTTGTTTTACTGGGAAAATTTATGAGTTTTGGCTGATGCAATCCCCGGACTTTGACCAGAGAAACGTGGCCCAAAGAAATTACTCAAAAGCTGCCCAAAAAAGGACAATCCTTCCTCTCTCCCCTTTTCGCGCCCGCCTTGCTTTTATTACGATCATATAAAATGTGTGTAATGCATTTTATTGTCAAATTGCTTGGAACATGAATGATTTGAACCGAATCTTTTGTTGACTCGTTTCTATCGGCCCAAAATGTTCCCCCGACGTGATTTTTAAACGGGGCAAAGGGTGGGCCCCCGTGTTGGTAAAAAGACCCCCCCAGAATGGTCTGTGACTTTTTTCTGTGACTTTTTATAACCTAAGTGTGTTGCCTAAGATGTAGCACGTATCCATTTGACTGTTGTGGATGTTAATTTCAGCTTCTCCAGCCTTGTTTGGGTGTAATAATGAAGGTGTTGTTGCTCTCCCATAGACTTTAATGGTCATCGTTCATAATCGACGCTCACTATCGAAAAACCTTATCGATAGCGGCCGACTATCGACTATCGATTGATCTCGATAGCCAACGCAATCGCTCAACACTAGTGAGGAGCTTCCGGCCAGTCTGTGCTCGGTGCGGGTGGCACGATGATATGATGTCATCACACTGCCCACATTAGCACTGTGGGAGGCACCTGGTAGGCTTAAGGCCTTAAAGAGTACCTATCACCTCCACACAAACACACAAAATATAATAGTAGATGAAATTATAAGACTTTTTTCCAATCCATGTCATTAGTAGGGATGAGCGATTATAATCGACAAAGTTGAAATCAGCACGGTTTTTAGGTTGATCGGAAATTTCTGATCACGCGATAATTTAGGTGAGACTCTGCGCATAATCTATTACTATCGTGCCATTTTCGTCACTTCCTGTCATTTTGGTGGCCAGCAAATCAGCTTATAGCATAGAGCAGGGTGAGCTGGGTGTGTGACATCATGACTGTGATGTGTATGGTTGTCATTGGCTGGAAAAATCACATGATCTCGTTTTGCATAGAACAGCGCTTCCTGTTCAGCACCAGTGTGTCAGTGTCTCTCATTAGAGCAGGACGTGTGCTAGATCTCTCCTCAATACAGCTCAGCTCAGCTCAGAGACACAGTTCTCTTTATTCACACAGACAACTATGCTTTTAGCTGTGAACATTAGAACATAGGTAGATTAGAGAATTTCAGCTCTTAATTAGTTAGGCTGAGACTTTTTAAAGAAGCATCTAGCGCTGTACAGCCGTGAGGGGGGTGGAGGGGTGCAGTCGAACACAGACAGACAGGCAGGCAGGCAGGCTTTTGAAAGGAGAGTGTATATTGTGCAGCCCAGACTCTGCTTTGAATCTGCATTGAAATGGCTTTTTTTTACTAGTTTTTGGCCAGCACACCTCACACCTGAGGTGAAATAGTACCTTTTATTTTGTGCAGCCCAGTTTTGTTCAAAGACCCACCTTGTACTTACATTAGGATACAGAAATTGTCTAGTAACTGCTGTTGTATTTCATTGGTGAAAAACCCACCTTTTATTATCCGTACACATTTTAATTAGGTGTTTTTCACTTTGGCGCAAGCCATTTATGTTCAAAGACCCATCTTGTACTTATATTAGGATACAGAAATTTGCTAGTAATTGCAGGTGTATTTCATAGGTGCAAAAACCACCTTTTATTATCTGTACACATTTTAATTAGGTGTTTTTCACTTTGGCGCAAGCCATTTTTGTTCAAAGACCCATTTTACTTATATTAGGTTACAGAAATTTTGCTAGTAATTGCAGTGTATTTCATAGGTGCAAAAAAACACCTTTATTTCCGTACAAATTTAATTAGGATTTTCACTTTGGCGGCCCATTTTTGTTCAAAGACCCATCCTTGTACTTATATTAGGTTAATACAGAAATTTGCTAGTAATTGCAGTGTAATTTCATTGTGCAAAAAACACCTTTCTTTTCCGTATAACATTTAAATAGCTGTATTTCACTTTGGTGCGCCCCGTTTTGTTCAAAGAGCCACCTTGTACTTAAATTTGAATACAGAACATTTGTGCAACTGCTGTTGTATTTCATTGGTGCAAAAACCACACTTTTTCATCCGTATAACATTAAATAGCTGTATTGCACTTTGGCTCGCCCCAGTTTTTTTTCAAATAGCCACCTTGTACTTAAATTTGTATACAGACAATTTCGTAGTTACTGTTGTGTATTTCATTGTGCAAAAACCACGTTTGTTATCCGTAAACTTTTAAATAGCTGTATTGCACGGGTGTGGCCCTATTTTTTTTTCAAATAGCCACGTTGTAACAATTCTGCTAGAAAAATTTTTTAGCAAGTTCTCGTTTGCTTTGCTGCAAAAAACGCTATTTCTTCCATGTAACTTCTGAATAGTTTTATTGCGCTCATTGAATCTCAGTTTGGTGCAGATAGCACACTTGTATGATATTTTGTTGAAAACTATCAATTCCTAGTCTTACTGGGCAGTTGTAAATCCCTGGGACTGAAGGAGGAACACTGTTGATTTTGTCTTATGGTTCTTCCACCAGACCGCATTTCACAGGTATTCGCTAGAAACATGTTAGTTTCTAATCCTAGCTGGCTGTAGGAAATTAGAGGGATTTAAGAATAGCTGTGATTTGCCGTCTTTTAATAAGAAACTGTCAAAAACTCTCCATACCTTCTTAAATTTTTATCTTTCTGAGCATGGAGCGAAATGCAGGTGGTAAGCGAGCAAAGAGGGGTGTAGGACATGGAGGTAGAGGTACGAGAGAAGGTGTTCCTTCCAGTGCTGACGACAACACCCAAGCCAGCGGATCGTCGGTTGCAGGACCGTCAGGCCTGTCATTGCTGGGTCAGGGCCCTGTGAATCTCAGTAATGAACAGCGTCGCCAATCTGTTCTTCAGTAGTTAATGCAACCTGCATCCAGCAGTCTTATCTCCTCGTCCTCCCAGTCACGGCTACAAATGTCGTCATCATCATCGTCAGCATCCGTCCAACATAAAGCGAAGGCAGCCCAAATGTTAACTCGTGAACCTACCACTGTGGATAATCCAGAAGGTCAGAAGGCATGTTAAAAGATCAAGAGGCCAAAGAGGATGATTTTGTCTGCTCTGACGCCCAATTGCTGATGCCATCAGAGGAGGAGAAGGAAGCCGGTCAATCGGCAAAAATCCCGGGCGGTCGGCAACGCCTTGCAGTGCCTGTTGCTTGTAGCCCGCAGCTCCTGGATGCAGAATGTCAGGATGAGGAAGTCACCTGTGTTGATGATGATGATGACATTGCGGATCCAACGTGAGCTTTTCCGCATTTGCTTGCGAGCGCTTCATCACTGGACGAGGAGGAAGATGATGGGGTAGTGTCAGTACAGCTCCCGCCTCAAAAAGGGAGAGGGCGGTCGCACAAGTCCGCTGAGATGATTCCGCCAGCCACGATCAGCGGAAACACCGCTCCTCACTTATCGCTGTCGAATAGGTCCAGGACCTCTCAAGCCTAGGCCTTTTTCGAGCAAGCCTCTGATTCACCCAGCGATGTCATATGCCGCTTTTGTCGTAAACACATCAGTAGAGGCAAGAATCTTAGGTGTTTGACCACCACCAACATGTCTATTCACATGTAGCGAATGCATGAGTTGAAATGGAGGGAACACTTGTCCAAAAAAGGCCACAACGATGCCGGGCTTCCAACCACTGTAACATCCTCTGTCTCTGCCTCCTCCTCGTCCGCCACCACCAAGCGTTCCTCAGCTGCCCATGTCTCTCAGAGTCATGATCAGGGATCAGCCTCTGCTTCAGCCTCCACCGTCGCCCGAGTACCACCATCAGCACCAGAAACTCATCCTACCCATTCTTCTTCCACCAGTTTGACGACCTGAACGCCGTACAGCGGCCAGTCTAGCAGCAAGTCTTCTGTCTACCAGGTTTGGGAGCAGAAGAAACACTTGAACCCAAACCATCCCAAAGGCAAAAGCCTGAATGTCGGCATTGCCTGGCTTTTGGCCTTGGAAATGTTACCTTTCTGTCTGGTGGACACAGATGGGTTTTGCCACGTCATGGCCCTTGCCTGCCCCATATACCAGATGCCGAGCAGGCATTTCTTTGCCAGAAAAGCCGTCTCTGCCCTGGCCAGCCACGTGCCATCTACATTTTCAAGCGCGTTGTCTGCATCTGTGTCTGGCAAAGTCCATCGGACCACCGACACATGGACTAGTAAGCACGGCCAAGGCCGCTATCTCTCTGTGTCAGCTCACTGGGTGAGCTGGGTGGATGTCTCTGGTGATGACGGTGGCTCTCAGGCTCGGCGCACGCTGTTCAAAACCGCAGGGATGGAGCAGGGTTCTTCTCCCCACCCTCCTCGATCCCCGGTACAAAGCAAAGCTCAGCACTTTCCTTCCACCCACCCAAATAGAGAGTAAAATGCAGGAATTCTAGACGATGCTGATTGATCAACTGGAGACATCTATTGCGTCTGCTTCACCTTCTTCAAATGTCACGGTGGAACAACAAGTAGCCGCAGCGGCAGTAGCAGCAGCAGGCATTGTGGCAGAAGCCTAATGGGTGACCTCTGGCAATCTTTATTTACCACCTCACCAACGCATGTAATGCAGGACACACATACAACACACAGAGACGGCTTAAGATCATGGTGCACGACTATCTGCGTCTCAACATCGATGTTTTTGGATATGTTCCGGACCCAATCGACTTCTGGGTATCCAAAATTGATGAATGGCCCAAGCTCGCTGGCCACGCCATAGAGGTGTTGTCCTGCCCAGCAGCCAGCGCCATATCTGAGCGGACCTTCAGCACAGCTGGAGGAGTCATTACAGACAAACGCATCTGGCTTTCCACAGATAATGTGGATCGTTTGACTTTCATCAAGATGAAACAGGCATGAATCTCTGATGATTTTGTGGGCCCAATTGCCAAGGTCACCGATTAGTTGCCGGTCTACTTCACATTCCTCTTCCAAAAGAAATGGTCCTCATGGCATGTCTCACTCACAATTTTTAACAGTGGCTGAGAAGTTACTTTTATAATTTTCTGGGTCATGCTGCTTTGAAATGCAGCAATACTACATGTCCTATTATAAAAAAAATGTGGTTTCTAATAGACATTTGTTCTTCACAATTGTCCAAAGTGGCTCAAGGGTCATGTTTTGAATTTTTGGGGGCATGTTGCTGTGAAATGCAACTATACTACAGGTCCTATTGTAAAAAATTTGATTTCTAACAGACGTTTGTTCTTCACAATTGTCAAGAGTGGCTGAAGGGTGATGGTGCTGTCAAAAACAGGAATAGGTAGGACACTGTTAATGGACACATATTGCAAAATGACTTGTTTTTGCAAGATCTTTAACATAGCTAGCAATCCCTTTATTGAGACAACCATTTAATACAATTAAAAAAAAAGAGAAACAAAGACGTGGTGGATTCCACCCAAAAATGGTGGTTGAAAGACTCCTTTTTCTGTCACATTTTATTCTGTGGGTCAGACAGGTTTAAGGGTCATGCTGCGTTCCAGGACAGGGATAGTCAATGTCCAGTTCAAGTAAAATTATGGTTCAAATAATACTGCCTTCTGTCACTATTTAATTTGTGGGTCATCCAGGTTTAAGGGTCATGCTGTGGTACAGGACAGGGATAGTGAATAGTCTGTCTGTTTTTTTCTGTGACTCTTGTTGCCTAATTGTGTTGCCTAAGATGTAGCACATATCCATTTTACTGTTGTGGATCTTAATTCCAGCTTCTCCAGCTCTGTTTGGGTGTAAGAATGAAGGTGTTGTTTCTCTCCCATAGACTTGAATGGTCATCGGCGATAATCTATTATTGACTATCGGATATTGGCATGATAATTGAGGATATCGACTATCAACCCGATGACGATAGTCGACGCAATCGCTCATCACTAGTCATTAGCAATGCAGAGGGCTCATGTCATTAATACAGGGGAATAGATTTTGCTTTTACTTTCTTAGCAGAGCTCTGTATGTAGCAGGTATTCTTTCTATTGAGCTATACCACCTGAGCAGGGAGAGCTGAGAACATAGCTGCTACATACAGTACAACAGGCTCAGCACACTGAGGACATACTGTGACAGGGTTTATAGACATCTACATTACACTGCTGCTAGTGTTATATCCATCACAGACATAGCAGCCCAGAGAAAATCAGTGTGCACATGATGTTGATGTACAGGCTTACCCCTGCACAGTGGACTCTTCCAGCTCAAAGGCAAGAGATTAGATAAAACTGTCATTCATCAAGCTGTCAGGTACCGACTTGGCCCGACTTCAGAGCTGTCTTAAAGGGCCAGCACGTTTTTAAAAACAGAATTACAGGTGAAATGCTTTGATTTTTCTAATGAAGCATATTTAAGGAAGTGTTTGTATTTTAGTCCCTTGTTATTTCATGAGGTTTTACCTGGAGGTAATAGGTACTCTTTAAGCTTACCGGGCAAGTTAATGGAGCTGAGCGCTTGCAGTGCTCCTCTCTTTTAAGACCGGGCAGTCTGACTCCTTCCTCTGAATGCTCAGCACAGAAGGCCCAGGTGTCCAGAGGCAGTGGTGGTGGGCCCCGCAGAAACTACTGGCGTAGCAGACATAGCAGCTACTACAGGACCCACATCCTTGGAGAGCCTGGGCTGAGCCCTCTGTTGTCGCGGGCCCCGTAGCAGAAGCTACTACGTCTGCTTTTGTAAAAAAAAATTGTTTTTATGTCATCAAAGTCTCATAGCCATAACTTTTTTATTTTTCTATACATGGATATTGTTAAGGGCTTTTTTTTGCGGGATGAGTTGACATTTTTATTTGTACTATTATAGGTTTCATATAACGCTTTGATAGCTTTTTTTTATCAAGTTTTTTGTGAGGTGTTTTGAACAAAATACAGCAATCCTGGTAGTGTTTTTTACAGTGGTCACCATGTAGCATAAATGACAGCTAGCTTTAATCAGCAGGTCAATATGATTACAGTGATACCAAATTTGTATTTTTTTTTTTTTTTGCATTTGCATAATAAAAACACATTTTTTCAAAAGGCAAAACATGTTTTGCTTCGTCTAGTCTGAGAGCCATAACTTTTTTACTTTTCTTTGTATGGTGCTGTTTAGTGACTTGTTTTTTGTGTGAAGACTTGACATTTTTATTGGTATCATTTAAATCTGCTTTATGGAAGGAAAGGGGAAGAAAGTACTGCAATCGTAGTAGTGTTTTTTATTTTTATTTTAGCAGCGCTCACCGTGTAGTATACGTGAGTTAGTTTTACTCTGTGGGTTGATACAATTATGGTGATACCCAATCTATATAGTTTTTTTTATGTTTAAGTGCTTTCAAAAAATTTTTATTGTATAAAATAATATTTATCTTTTTTGTTTTTCTGTATACAGAGCTGTGTAAGGGTTTTTTTATGAACTGATGTTTTTATTGGTACCACTTTGGCGATTATATGACTTTTTGATCGCTTTGTATTCTATTCTATGTGCTGTGGGATGAACGAAAATCGCAATTCCGTGCCTTTTTATTTTTAAGGTGTTCATCGGGCGGGTTAAATAACGTAACAGATTTATAGGGTACTTTGTTACGCAAGCAGCAACACCAATTATGCGTAATTTCTTTTCTTTTTTCTTATTTGGGGCGAATGTAGTCTGGAAAGTGGAAAAGGGCAGTGTACGTGTTTTTATTTTATTGCTTTTTTTTACTTTTTCTCATAGGGGATTTGTATAAGTGATCTTTAGATCACCATTACAGTGGAGAGCAGTACACAGCAGTGACATCACTGGCAGCCCGAATGTCTTTGTTAGGCTTCCAGGCTATCTGGAAAGCCATCAGAGTCTGTAATCGCACCGTGGGAGCTCCGATGGGGATAGAGTGAGCTCCCTCTGATAGCAATATGGGACCAGCTGTATATTACAGCTGGTTCTATACTGCATCGCCTGCGGCCAGAGTGAGCTCCGGATGTGTGCGATTAACCTAATAGCTGCCACGATCAATTGATTGTGTGGGCCAAGCTTGAGAGCCCGCACAATGTCTGGAACATATCTGTATGTCCATTTGCAGGAAGTTATTTCCCGCTAGGATGTACAGGTATGTAGACGTCGGGAAGGGGTTAATAGTGCCCCTTTTGTGCCTCCTTATTGGCTTTAAAAGAACAAAATATGACTTATAATCACTTACAATCTTATAAGTACAACTTTTCCTGGAGTTTTCTCAGTGCTCTCCTCTCATAGATTGCAAGGCCTGTTCTGGTGCACACTGAGGAGGTCAGTGGCTTGATGCAGGTAGCATAAAGCAGTAAAGTCATAATGTCTTTATCAACCTAAAAAAAGCCTATACCTGTATGCTCTAATTATGAACATCATACACCTGAGAAAAATGTTGATATATGACTCTTATTTGTGATTAGACATCCATTGTTTACAAAGGTCCTCATTGACCGAAAACATCCGGCTTTATGTAGCTATCACATTGTTGGTGTAGAGCCCATTATCTTGTCATGATGAATTGATTTTGGAAAATTTGTAAAGAAAGGAATATAGTGCTATTGAATATTTTGCTTACATTTGGAACCATTGTTTTTTCAACAGGCACATTATCACAATCTGCATGGCATAGTGCTGCAACATGTCATTTGACATTGGCAGCAGCTGTACTATGGATAATCAAGTGATTTCTGTACCTTCCAGCAGAATAACAGTTAAGCACTTGACTTCAACCAACACAGCTTCTTTTCTTCACCTTCACTGGGGGAACTATTTAGCCCTGCCTGTTGTTTCCTTTACTTCCTGAGGTTTTGCTGTGATGTACAGGCTCACTTCCTGCATTATTTCTCTGGCTCCTGTGTTCCCGTGTTTGTTCCTGCCTGGAGCTGACCTCTGCCTGTTGGCTGCTTTTGTTTGCTCGCCATCCGTTCCGGTCTCCTGCTTGGACCTTTGTTTTGCCCCTCACATCCTTCACCTCTCCAAGGATCCACTCCTCAAGTTTACATTTATTCTTAGACTTTCTGTATACATCTGCATGTTTCTGCAATAAAGTTCACTGAAGAAAACATTACACACCCATTAGTGATTGGGGAATGCGGAATCATTTGCATATTTATCTACACCAATTTCCACTGAGGACATCTACAGCTTGATGCAGGAGGCGTGGTAATGTCATCTCATCATGATGCCTGTGCCAAGCCATTGACATCTCCTGCGTGCACAAAAGCAGGCTGAGAAGGTCAATGTCTTGGCACAGGTGACATGATACAATGATATCATTGTGCCTCCTGTGTTGGACCACTGATGTCATACAGTCTCATAGGCAGCAGGCCCAAACTAGCTTGCTTTAAGAGGAAATTGTGCTCTTTACTGAGAAAATTGTGCTCTCTTTTCAGCGTCTTTTTTCACAATCTGAAAAACTTAACCAACCCTTAACCATTTGGGTAATCATTTTGTGGCACTAACTATTTTGGACAACAGATTGTGGCAATTATTGCATCTTTGTACTAGGGCTAAGAGTAACGGCTGTGTAGGAATTGGCTCCATGGGGTTGCTCTGAGTGTTTGCTCAGGGACATAAAAAAACCATTTTGGGATAGAAAGGTTGCCCCTTTCTATCCCATTGCAGTGGTGAGCTACCATAAAATATCCCTATTTTCAATATATGCACTAGCATGTTAACTATTGTTTTTTTTTTTTTTTTCATTTGGAGTTTAATGATCTCTATTAAATGTTAATTTCTAAAGGGTGACTCTGACTTTTGGCTTGCTCTGCCATGTTTTATACTATCTAGTCAGTAATATGTGTTACCTTTTAAAGTGGCTTTAAAATACTGTAACCTTTAAACAACCATTAGTTTTTAGCATGTAGTCCAAAGTTAAAATGTTCTGTAAGCAAGCAGATAATATTTCTGTAAGTAAATAAAACATAATTACCAATTTTTGGCTACTGCTCTAGCTTCTTATTTACTAGTATAAGGTCATGTGTACATTTTGGAAATCTTTCTTTCCTTTTGCATTCTGCTTGTTATTTGGATTGGAATGGGTACAGCTGCCTTAAAGGGATATATTCCAAAAAAAAAATTCCTAGCATAGGGAGTACTAGCTGAATTAGTTATAATTCTAGGTTTCACAATTTTAGAGCTTTATTGTGCTGCAGGATACAAACATTTATTACTCAGTGAAAATAAGAATGCCAAATTAATTAAAATGGCACAGGTGGCCTGATACATTTGGCATACATTGCTTAGCCTGTTAGATACATTTTTCCTCCTCATGGAACTTTATAGCTGGCTTACATTTACACCAACATATTATGTAAAACATAACTTGTATCTTTGGCAAATTGTACAACTCTTCTATGGCACAATCTTTTTAGAAATTTTTTAAAACTGCTAAAATAGATGTAAAAATAAATTTTCACCATTTACTAAGCAAATAGGGTAATTTCTCATTTTATATATCACTTTTTTTTACAAATTTTATATTAAACAAGATATGGCTTTTATAAGTCTTCTGATGTTTCAATCTACTGTAAGTGATACTAGCCTTATATTTTATTGAATATAGATCAGTTGGCTTCAGAAGTTATATTAAAAAATATAGTAGAAAAATTTATATTTTTGGGGTTTTCCATGTTTTAATTCCTTTGAATTCATGTTTAGAGACATAAAATATATTGAGGGCTTCTTAAGGTCTTCCAGAAATATGAGGGAGGAATGCTTCTGGATTCTCTTTACATTTTTTATGACAAAAAAACAAATTTGCTCTGGAAGAAATGAATGATTTCAACAACTCTTCCAAATTATGTCAAAAAGCCCTTTTTAGTCCAGCAATGTTTATCTCCTTTTATCCAGTTTCAGACACCCCTGTTATCAGTTGGAAGATAGCAATATGAAATTAGCTATACAGTTCTCTTGCAGCAATCACTGTAGGTCAAATGTAGCATTGCAAGCTGATGATTCGAATGAATGGCCAACCATGTAAGACATAGATGGCATAAGCTCACCAAAGAGTATAGATTATCACTCTAGCTAATAGAGTGTGGGCCCTGGGCAAGGACCTTATATGACAACCAGAAGCAATAATAGGGTGCATGAGAAACAGTTGACTTTACAAGACAATATTTCGAAGAGATTTATTAAATTAATAAATATTATAGCTGCTATCACAAAGTTACAGCACCACTCCGATCTACAGATGTTGCCAGGACTTGAACCCAAAGACTCCTGTATCCTAACTCACAGTTTTTTTCACTGCACTATTTAGCTCTCTGGACCAATCCTGTGCTGAATCTTGCCTAGTTTTCTGTTCCCTGGTCTTTGTTCTCTTGGTTTACTCCACCCATTTTTTATTGGTCTTTCTCTTTAAACCCCAGCCTTGTACTTCCTCTTTGAGAGATTATTGTTATCTGACTCACCAACCAAAAAATAATTCCATATAAAACATAACTTTTATTAAATATTGTCTAATTTAAAATACACCTACCCAAGATAACCAAGAGGAACAATGTTCCATATACAACCCTAATCTCTCTTAGCGGAGAACTCGCCCGAAAAGGGCGACCCAACAATTATAATACCCTATACAGCCCTACTTTTAATGGGTAGGCTGCTGGGTAGTATAAGCTAACAAAATCTTAATAAGTGTGATACTAGTTTCAACATACCACTACTATACCAATATACAGATATAACTACAATAATGATATTTACAACAATTAATTACATTTTTATCCATTTCAGAGAAATTAATAAAGTATTCGAGTAAATATATCTCACTTATATTAGATTTACTGATAAGAATTAGCAGACGCGTTTCGTCCAAACTCAAAAAGGACTCCTCAGTGGGGCAACAAAATATCCAGTCTCATCACATGTGTTTAAAAGAGAAGACTATACATACCAGTGAAGGCATCTACTCAATTTCAACACCCGAATACATCACCAGGAAAGGTCTTCCTACAAATAAATCCACATAAACCACATTATCTAACTAGATTATATATCAAAAAGTACATCATATGCTTTAAAGTCAATACTTACTGGTGGGTAACAGGACAGGTATTCCCATCTGGGCAAATAGAGCCCTGGTTCCTAAGCTTAGCTGTCTCAGGTACAAATCATGACCACACTAACGGGTTTATATTGGCAAATAAGCCCCTACCCCTTTAGGGTCACCAATCAAAATCACGGCAGATTCTACTCTTACAACCAGCAGCACGTAGAGATTATAAGCAGCGGTTATAGGTATACAAAGTACTCACAGGGCACCTTCTCCATGGTAGGCGCTGCTTTCTATTTCCGGTCGATGTGGTGTGTGTTCGGCGTCTCGTGCGCAGGTGCTCCGGGTCTCATAATGACCACCGCGCATGCGCGGAAATAAAAAATGGCTCCGTCATTTCAGCCTTACCATGTGCGCACGCGTGGATATACAGAGATGGCACCTAACCATCACCACCTGCGTCAATGCGCATGCGTAAGTTCAATTATCCCGCCGCAGAGCTTATTCAACACCTCACATTAGCGCCAACTTACACTCCAACTATATCGCGCTTGCGTCCTTATGAGCACTTAATATCCATTTCATTATATCTTACAGCATTAATTGAGTAAATAAACCCACATATTATCTATTTCTGAAAACTTTTGTATCATCTTCTCCATACACAATAGATAGAAATATTAAGTAATGTTGAGCGATTATTATCGACAAAGTTGAAAACGGCACGGCTTTTATGTTGATCGGATTTTTTCGATCACGCGATAATTTAGGTTAAAATCTGCGCAATATGTATTAATATAATAATATCGTGCCATTTTCAGCGCTTCCTGTCAATTTGGCGGCCAGCAAATCAGCTTAGAGAATAGAGCAGGGTGAGCTGGGTGTCCGACGTCATGACTGGGATGTGTATGGTTGTGATTGTCTGGAAAAAAAAACATGACCTTGTTTTACATAGAAAACCCCTTCCTTTCAGCTCAGTGTTGTCTGTGTTCTAAGAGCGGGCGTGTGCTCGGTCTCTCTCAAAACGCTCGGGAAACTGTTTATTTGTTCCACAGACAACTTGCTTTTAGCTGTAACATTAGAATTGGGGTGATTGAGTTTTTTTCATTTTTTAGTTACTTAGGCTGAAAATTTTTAAAGAGATCAGCACTGTAAGTGCGGGTAGGGGGGGAGGGGGGGCAACACGACGACACGCTGGACATTTTTTTTGAAAGGGGAAGTGGATATTGTGACCCCAGACTGTGTTTGCCCCTGCATTAAAGGGGGTTTTTGTTTAAACTTTTTTTTGGGCCCTTTTTTTGGGTGAAATATAATTGTATTTTGTGCAGCCTGTACTTTATCGGGTACAGATCTTTTTCTAGTAACTGCAGGGTGTATTTGATGGGTGCAAAACTAATTTTATTTCTGTACACGATTTAATTATTTTTTTTTTTTTCTTTTTGGGTGCACCCCCGTTTTGTTCATAGACCACCTTGCACTTAAATTTAAATACAGTATTTTTAGTACCGCGGGTGATTTATAGGTGCAAAAAAGCCTTTTATTACCCGTATACTTTCAAATAGGTTTTTTTTTTTTTTCAATTTGGTGTGGCCCAGTTTTTTTTCATAGAGAAATCTTGCTTTTAAATTTGTTACAGCAATTTTTCGCCCCCGAGGTGTTTTTTATAGGTGAAAAAACACCGTTTTTTATCGGTATATTTTTAAATGGCTGTATTGCAGGGGTGGGCCCTAGTTTATTTCAAATAGCCACCCTGTACGACAATTCTGATAAAAAATTTTCTTATAACTTTCCGTTTGTATTGTGCAAAAAACGCAATTTTCTTTCCTTGAAACTTCGATATTTTTATTCGCTCGGTGAATTCAGTTTGGCGCAGTTTAGAAATTGTATGATATTTTGTTAAAAAATATAAATTCTTTGTCCACTGGGCTTTTTAAAATCCGGGGAATGGGGAAAAAAAAAAACACTGTTGATTTTGTCTTACAGTTCTTCCCCCAGACCGCATTTCACAGGTATTCGATAAAAACATTTCGTTTCTAATCCTAGTTGGCTTAGGAAATTAGAAGGTTTAAAAAAAAATAGTGTGATTTGCCGTCTTTCAAAAAAATAGACTGTAAAAAAACTCTTCCATACCTTTTAAAAATTATTCTTTTGAACATGGAGCAAATGCGGGGTGGTAAGCAGCAAAGAGGGGGTGGGACATGGATAGAGTAACAGAAAAGGTGCTCCTTCCGTGCTGGCGACCCGCATGCCAGCGGATCATCGGTTGCAGGACCGTCAGGCCTGTCATCGTGGGGGGGCCCCCTTATGAATCTCAAAACGAAAAGCGTTAAAAAAATCGTTCTTCAGTGGTTAATGCAATGCACCCAGCAGTCTTCCCTCCTCGTCCTCCCAGTCACGGCCACAAATGTGTCTCGTCATCAGCATCGTCCAAATAAACAAAGGCCCACCCCAAAATGTCAACGTGTACCCCCCCACTTGGATAATCCTTTTTCTGAAGACCTCTTTGATGAAAAATGCGGTTGGGGTCAGAAGGATTTCCAAAGACCAAGAGCCAAGAGGATGATTTTTTCTCCCTTGACGCCCAGTACTGATCCCATAAAGGGAGGAGAAGGAACCCGGGGTTCAAAAAAAAATCCCGGGGGGTTGGGAAAATGCCTTGCAGTAACCTTGTTGTACCTGCACCCCCGGGATGCGAATTCAGGACGACCAAGTCATCGTTTTTGATGTGATGATGACACATTGGGATCCATCTGGCTTTTCCCAGAATTTCTTGCGAACATTTTATCACTGGACGAGGAGGAAGAGTGGGGTAGAGTCAATATGGGTTCCGCTCAAAAAGGGGGGGGCAGTCACGAAGTCCCGCTTATGTTCCCCCAGCCACATCAGCGGAAAACACCCCTCGTTACGCTGTCGAAAAGGTCCAGGCCCTCTCAACCCGGGCCCCTTTTTGGCAAGCCCTGTTCACCCGCGATTCATATGCCGCCTTTGCCATAAAGCACATAGAGGCAGAACTTAGGTGTTTAACCCCACCAACTGTCTAGTACAGAGCGAAGCTGAGTTGAAATGGGGGCAACATTGGGCCCAAAAAAAAGGGCCAAAACGATGCGGGCTTCAACCACTGTACACCCTGTTCCCCCCTTCCTGACCCCCAAAGCTTTCCTCGCCCCCCCTGTCTCTCAGGTCATGATCAGGGTTCACCCCTCCCTTCAGCCTCCACCGTCCCCCGAGTACCACCGACCACCAGAACCCATCCACCCCTTCTCCTTCCCCATTTGACTGACGCCCTCCCACGCCGACAGCGGCCAGTCTGCACAGCCTTCTGTCTTCCAGGTTTGGGAGCAGAAGAAACATTTTAACCCAAACCCCCCCAAAAACCCAAAGCCTGAATGTCGGCATTGCGGGTTTTTGGGCCCTTTGGGAAATTTTTGCCTTTCTGTTGGTGGACCAGAGGGTTCCGCCATGTCAGGGCCCTTTTCCCTCCCCCAAAACCAATGTGAGCAGGCATTTTTTTGCCAGAAAAAGCTTCCCTGCCCTGGCCAGCCACGTGTATCTAAAATTTCAAGCGCGTTATCTTATCTGTGCCCGGGGAAAAGCCCCATCTGACCCCCGACACTGGACTAGTAAGCAGGAAAGGGCCCGCTTATCTCTTGGAAGCTCACGGGGGTGGGCTGGGTGGATGTCTCTGGTGGTAACGATGGTCTCGGTCGGCGCACGCTCTTAAAACCGCAGGGATGGGCAGGGTTCTTTCCGCCAAGGCCCTCGGGTGGCATCACAGCCGGGAAAAACCAGGCTGTGTTGAATTAATCTGTCGGGGAGACCGCCCACACACAGGTCGGAGTATGGACACTCTCCGAAACGAGACCGAGTTGGCGGGGGGTGACAAAACCTTGTGCCAGGCAAGGGGGTTGTGCGATGACGGTCGAAATCTGGGGCCGCCCTTAAAGATGGGAAGGCGGAGCACATCCCTTGCCTGTAAATGTCTGAACCTTGTCGTCCAGAAATTTCTAAGCGCCCCCGGGTCTGGCTGCTACTGGGGAAGGCCAAGTCACCCCGCCTGGCTGCGTTGCAATGTCGCTCGGCCTCCCATAAAACCCGTTCATTATTGAGTGGAAACACCTGGTATTCCCCCTCCCCATGCTCTGCGATTGTGGCAGCAGCGCAATCCATTACCGACGAAATGGGACCTGGGGTGTTGAGCCACCGAGGGGTGGAGGCAGGTAAAGAGCTCTGCACCATCCTTGCCCGTTTTTAAAAAGCCACCCCCCCAAAAGGCGTTCAGGAAAAGCCCTTGTCAGATGACTTGTGTGATTTAGTTCTGGAACGATCGTTGGGCATCGAAAAAATCGGTCCCGCCCGGACGGAGGGGAACGGAAAAGATGCAGACAGGAGCCTTTCTCCCATCGAATCCCCAAGGGCCCCACAGTTTCACAATTTAATCGGTCTTCTTAGGCAGTGGTTGGGCGCTCGCTCTCAGGGTGCATCTCTAGGGAAGTCAGGGGTGTGTTGAAGCTGTGCCCGAGGAAGCAGAGGAGGAGGAGGGGTATTCTGGACACCGACGTTACCGACGTCCCGCCTTTGGGAAAAGGGGTTGGAGGAATTTGAGGCAGGAGGAAAATGAGGAAGATCAGTTTGCTAGTCCCCCCGACCCAGAGGCTTGGAAAACAAGGGTCCTCTTCTGAGTCTTGGATGCTCCATTTCCTCCAAATGATCCTCGCATTAAGGCCATCAAAATGAATAACATTACGGGGGGCACCCCCCTGTTCCCCGGTACAAAACCAAACTCAGAATTTTCCTTTCCCCCCACCCCAAAAAGAGAGTTTTAAAAGCAGGAAAAGGAGACCTTTTTGATTTATCAAAAGGAGACATCTGTTTCTTCTGCTTCCGTTTCTACAAATGTCACGGTGGAACAAAAGTCAGCGCGTGGGGCACGTAGATGCAAGTGCCGTACGGGGAGCAGCAGGCAAGGTGGCAAAGCCTAATGGGTGACCCCCTTTGGGAAAACTTTTTTTACCACCTCCCAAAGCATGTAAGCAGGGCCCATCCCAAAACCAGGACCAGATTTTAAAAACTGGTTTCACGACATCTGCGTCTCAAACCAATGTTTTTGTATGTGTTCCGGGGCCCAATTTACTTTGGGTATCCAAAATGGGTGAATGGCCCCAGCTCGTCGCCACGCCTAGAGGTGTTGTCCTCCCAGCAGCCAGCGTCATATCTGAGCGGACTTTTAGCACAGCGGAGGGTCATTAAGACAAATGCATTCGGCCCTTTTCCCCGATAATGTGGATCGTTTTACTTTATCAAAATGAATCAGGATGGGTCTCTGATATTTTTGGCCCCAATTTCCGAGGGGCACCGAATAGTTGCCTGTTACTTACATCCCCCTTTTTAAAAAGAAAAAAGGTCCTCTTGAAAAATTTTTTTTTTAAAAAATCATTTTTTTCTGCAATTTTTTTCTCAGTTCCCAAAAGTTTTTTTTTGGTTTTTCTGTGAGGAGACTGTAAAAGACACCAAAAGGGTTTATGACAAAACGTATTCCATTTACTCAATTCATCTTTTGAATTTTCGCATTGTCAAGGTTTGGGGGCTGGTGTGCTGTGAATACAGCTTAATCATGGTCCTTTGGAACAGAAATGTGGCTTTTACGTGGCATTTCCCCCTCACAATTTTTAACAGTGGTGAGAAGTCATTTTTTAAATTTTTTGGGGGCATGATCTGCGAGATACAGCTAGATCATGGGCCTTTGGAACAGAAATGTGGCTTTTAAGTGTAATTTTCCCCCACAATTTTTAACAGTGGCTGAGGGGGGCATTTTTATAATTTTTTTGGGTCTGGGGCTGTGAGATAAGCTATAAAACATGGTCCTTTTGGAACAGAAATTATCTTCAAGTGGCATTTCTCCCTCACAATTTTTAACAGTGGTGAGAAGTCATTTTTTAATTTTTTGGGGGCATGGGCTGTGGATATAACTAAATCATGGTCCTTTGGAAAAAGAAATGTGGTTCTAAATGGCATTTCTCCCTCACAATTTTTTAACAGTGGGTGGAAGTCATTTTTATAAAATTTTTTGGGGCATGCCTTTTGAAATGCAGCAATACTACAGGTCATATTATAAAAAAAAAGTTGTTTTAACAGACATTTGTTTTCACAATTGTCAAAAATGGCCCCAAGGGGGCATGTTTTGAATTTTTGGGGGTATGTTGCTGGAAAAAACCCGCTATACTACAGGTTTTTTTGTAAAAAATGTGGTTTCTAAAGACATTTTTCTTCCAATTGCAAGAGTGGTTTAAGGGTCTGGGGCTTCAGAAAAAGCAATAGGTAGGATACTGTTAATGGACAAATATTGTAAATTTCTTTTTTTTTGCAAGTCTTTAAAAGAGCTAGCAATCCCTGTAGTGAACAAACCATTTAAAAAAATTTAAAAAAAAGAAACAAAGATGTGGTGGGAAATTTATCCTATTTTTTTAAAAAGGTTTTTAGAATTAAACAATAAAAAAATGGATGCACAAAATAGCTGATAAAATATTCCCCGAAATTTTACAAGGGAGGTACAGGAAGACTTGAACAGATGTGGTTACCCAGACAGTATAGTCAATGCCAGTTCAGCTAAAATGGGGGTTTAAAGACTCCTTTTTCCCCACTTTTTTTTTCTGTGGGTCGACAGGTTTAATGGTCTTTTACTTTGGGGGCCAGGGGGGTAAGTCAAAGTCCGTTCAACTAAAAAAGGTGGGTTTAAAGACTCCTTTTTCCGGGACTTTTAATCTGTGGGTAGAAGGTTTAATGGTCTACGTGGGACAGAACAGGGATAGTCAATGTCCGTTCAACTAAAAAGGTGGTTTTAAAGATCCTTTTTTTTGGCCTTTTTAAATCTGTGGGAAAACAGGTTTGGGGGTCGCGGGCCCAGGACAGATATAGTCAAAGTCCATTCAACTAAAAAGGTGGTTGAAAAAACTCCTTTTTTTCCCCACTTTTTAAAATTTTTGGGGGATGCAGGGTTTGGGGGATGCGTGGCCCAGGGCAGTTGTCCATGTCCAGTTCAACTAAATGGTGGTTAAAAACTCCCTTTTTTTGCACTTTTTAATCTGGGTCAGCAGGTTTGGGGGCATCTGGGCCCCGGCAGGTTAGTAATGTCCATTCAACTAAAATGGTGGTTAAAGACTCCTTTTTTCCCGCACTTTTTTAATCTGGGGGGTCAACAGGTTTTGGTCATCTGGGCAGGCAGAAAAGTTAAAGTCCAGTTAACTAAAATGGGGGTTAAAGACTCCTTTTTCCGCACTTTTTTAATCTGGGGGGAAAGGTTTGGGGGCATCTGGGCCCGAAAAGGGATAGTTATGTCCCGTTAAAAAATAAAATGGTGGGGTTAAAAAATCCTTTTCCGGCACTTTTTATCTGGGGTAGCAGGTTTTGGTCATCCCGGGAAGGGCAGATTAGTTAAATTTCCGTTCAACTAAAATGGGGTTCAAAGACTCCCTTTTCCGGCACTTTTTAAATTGGGGGCATGCAGGTTTGGGCAGTGTGTGGCCCCAAAACAGGGGGTCTATGTCCCCGTTTTATAAAATGGTGGTTTAAAGACTCTTTTTCCGCACTTTTTAAACGGGGTCATGCGGTTTGGGGCCATGTGCTTTCCAGGGCAGGGATATTCAATGTCCCGTTCAAGTAAAAAGATGGTTCAAATCATGCGCTTCTGGCACTTTTTTTTTTTGGGTCATGCATGTTTAAGGGTCATGCTGTGGTACAAGACAGGGATAGTGAATGGTCTGTGACTTTTTTTCTGTGGCTTTTATAACCTAAGTGTGTTGCCTAAGATGTAGCACGTATCCATGTGACTGTTGTGGATGTTACTTCCAGTTTCTCCAGCCCTGTTTAGGTTTTATAATGAAGGTGTTGTTCCTCTCCCATAGACTTTAATGGTGATCGGCGATAATCTATTATCGACTATTGGAAATCGTCTTGATAATTGCCGATATCGACTATCGACCCGATGACGATAGTCAACGTAATCGCTCATCACTAATATTAAGCATTAGAATGAAGATGTTCAAAAAAAAAAGAAGGGGGTTCCCTACTTCCTATGATGTGCCCACAAAAACTGGAATTTTATAGAATAACATTGAACGTATTGGCCATAGCTGTCTATAATAGACTTGAAAATTTCTCATGTTTATTATGGCTGGATTTAAAGCACAATTGGTTACAAAAAGCATGCAAAAGAACACGACTCTTTCAGACCTTGAGATTGGATGGTATCTTATCTATATATCCATTGGGTCTCATGCTGTAAAATTAATTTGTCCCAATCTCCTCCTCTAATAGGAGGTTTTACAAGATCAATGCCTCTAAATTGTATACAATCAGCCCTTCCTTCGTTCTTCTCATGTATATGTCTCGCAATCGGTGTATCTATCTGTCGCCGAATGTCCCCAATATGATCACCAATCCTTCTTTGGAACTCCCGTTGTGTTTTTCCAACATATATAAGTGGACATGGACAGGTGGCCATATAAATTACCCCTGTCGTCTGACAATTTATAAAACCTCTGATCATGAAATTCCGATCTCCATCACTCCCTTTAAACTCTTTACAATTGATAACAAATTGGCAAAATTTACATGTGCCACACCTAAAGCACCCATTTGGCTGCCTCCCTAGCCATGTATCATTTGTAATTGGCCTTCAGAAGTGACTTTTCACTAGACGGTCCCTGAGGCTTTTGCCTTTTCGATATGTTATTTGTGGATACTTAGGAAGTATGTCTTTCAAATCATCGTCCTGCAATAAAAGTTTCCAGTAATTGTGGATGATCTCACGGACTGAATGAGCATTCTCACTAAATTCCCCTATAATTCTCAGATCTGCTCTAATACCTCCCAAAGGAGTGACCTGGTTATTTTTGGGGAACAGTAATCCCCAAAAGTCCTCTTTCAAGGACTTCTGATATGCCTTTTTTAGGAGTCGTTCAGGATATCCCCTGGATTGAAACCTCTCTCTTAAATCTCTTGCTTGCGTCTTATATATTTGTAAGACAGAACAATTTCGTCGGAGACGGAGATATAGTCCCCTTGGGATTCCTTTGATTAGTGATCTTGGATGACCGCTTTCCCATCGCAAAAGGCTGTTTGTAGAGGTACTTTTTCTAAAAACTTTAGTGTTTAAAGAATAATCTGTTTTTTTTTAAATGGTCAGGTCTAGGAATGGGATTGTATATTCATTCCATTAAAAAGTAAATCTTAAACCAATGTTGTTCACATTAAGCTTATTAACAAACTCTTTAAATGAACGGCCATTAAAGCATATGATGTACTTTTTGATATATAATCCAGATAGATAATGTGGTTTATGTGGATTTATTTGTAGGGAGACCTTTCCTGGTGATGTTCGGGTGTTGAATTTGAGTAGATGCCTTCACTGGTATGTACAGTCTTCTCTTTTAAACACATGTGATAAGACTGGATATTTTGTTGCCCCACTGAGGAGTCATTTTTGAGTTTGGACGAAACGCATCTGAGAATTCTTATCAGTAAATCTAATATAAGTGAGATATATTTACTCGAATACTTTATTCATTTATCTGAATTGGATACAAATTTAATTAATTGTTGTAAATATCATTATTGTAGTTATATGTGTACAGTATATTGGTATAGTAGTGGTATGTTGAAACTAGTATCAAACTTATTAAGATTTTGTTAGCTTATACTACCCAGCAGCCTACCCATTAAAAGTAGGGCTGTATAGGGTATTATAATTGTGTAGTCGCCCTTTTCGGGGCAAGTTCTCCGCTAAGGGAGAGATTAGGATTGTATAGGGACTATTGTTCCCCTTGGTTATCTTGGGTATTTTAGACTAGACAATATTTAATAAAAGTTATGTTTTATATGGAATTATTTTTTGGTTGGTTAGTTTGATAGTATATAATTCCTTTGTACTTTGAAAAAGTGGTTTTATTATTGTGATCTGCCTGTAATCTAGCTAGTGTCTCCTGTTCTGCTGCTCGTACTGATATCTGCTGTGCACCAACCAATGGCTTTCCTCTTGACTACATTTCTTCCTGCTCCCTAAACTGATGCTGCTCAAACTGTGCAACGACCATTGGTTTTCCTCCTGACTACGCTTCCTGCCTGCTTCTCAAATAATGAAACTTCTCTCACATGTACCAACCTCTGGCTCTACTGATCATGCTTCCCACAAGTAGGTACCCTATCATTTGCAATACAAGACTCCAAACCAGAACCAGATCACCAGTGCCACTTATCAAGAAATATTTTCTGAATTGCAAATCTTAGTGCTGTATCAACAGTAAAAAGTAATTGAGCTACAAAAGCTCAGATTCAAATACCCTCATGCCTCTGGCATCAAAGTTTAATGGGGATCATCAACATTACCAAGGATTCCTGGATCAATACTGTAATTCCATATTTCCAAATGCAGCTTGCTTCTTTAACTAGTGATAGAAAAAGAGTGCTGTTTATCATTAATATTTTGACAGATGATGCTCTTCCATGGGCCTCGCTTTAGGAGGAAAAGAACTGTGACCTTTTCAATGACTTAGATAACTTTATCACTGCTATCAATCAAGTATTCAATGATGCAAATTGTTGTTCCACATCCGGTGTCAAATTACATAATCTTCTACAAGGATTCACAGTGGAATTTTGTCATTGGTTAGCTAACACCACATGGTATCCAGCAGTCCAGAGTCAATTTCGACGATGATTATTAGAATTGGGGAACGATGACCTTGCCAGAGTTGAGGCCCCTGATAATTTAAAGGACTGTGTTCACTGTGCATATGAATCAGAGACTTAATGCGCGTAGAAAGGAAAGACTTCGGATTGTCGGAAACACTCCAACCCACTCCTTCAGTCAATCAGCATAGAACGACCAGCAAAGGACTAAAACTACACCTGAACCTATGTAGATTGATGTTATCTGAAAATCACTTACTGCAGTATAAAAAGAGAGGCGCCATGCAGAAAATTTGTGCTTCTATTGTGGGGCCACAAGACATTAAGCCATTAACTGTCCCAACAAGATTCAAAGATCTGTAGCCTGCACGTGTGCCAAGACAGAAAGCAATATTGACCTTCATGAGCTGCTGGATTCTGTTGTGCAGACCACTGTTATGGATATTAAAATTTTCTCATGGTCTTTATAGAATAAATGGGTGATTAAAGTTTGCAATTATAAATAAGCATGCAAGATGTCCGACAATCAATTCTCTAACTTGTAGTTCTTTATCCTTTCATTGAAACTACATTAATTTTCTGTGCCTTGCAAATTCCCCCACTTGTTTTTCTCCTTATGCACTGTTTGTCTTAAACTCATCTGTAAACCTAGACAAAGACGAAAGTTATTCACCTTCCTCTCATTCCATCATCCCAATAAAGGTCATAATTGGGATCCATAAAATAAAATGTTCAGATATGTTAGATTCCGGGCCACGGGGAAATTTCATGGACTATTTGCACTTTATAATAGCATTATCGAGTAGAACAAAATCCATGCCAATTGGTATGGAAAAGTTGATGATCAAAAAA
>JAODAL010053083.1:0-25531 GCA_025379985.1 Phyllomedusa bahiana | reverse complement strand
GTTTATTGCCGTGATGATAGTAGATGTGATAGATAGATAGATAGATGTAGATGATAGATGATGGGATAGTAGATAGATAGATAGATGTAGAGGTTGAGTGGAATGAGGGAAGATGATTAACTTCATTTTGTCCATATTGATATTGAGGAAGCAGGAGTAGAAAAAGGCGGAGATGGACGATAGACATTCTGGGATCCTAAGGGCATGTCCCCACTGCACGGGTTTTCGGCCGGTTTTTCAGCCGGTTTGGGGTTTTTTCAGCCCCGCCGAAAAAACCGGCCGAAATTGGCCCCAATTGTCTCTAGGGAAAAAAACCCCGTGCAGCAGTCCCCTGCACGGGTTTCCCCCGCCTGGCGGCCCGGCGACAAAAACATTGAACATGCCAATCTTCGTCCATTTTTTCCGGACGGAACTTGTGCTTCAAGGGAGAGGCGGGGGCCCAAACCCCCCCTACCCCGGGGCCGTGGGGAAAACGGCCGCAAAAAACCGGGAAAAAATCCCGGCCGGAAACCCGGCCCAGTATTTGTCGACTGCCGTGAAAATGGCCCCCTAAATGCGTGGAAAAACCATTGGGCCGGATGTAGATTTGATGTTGTCAGCATAAAGTGGTAGGAAAGCGTGTCATTCTATGATTTCACTGAGGTCAAGAGGAATGAGTATAGAAGAGGAAGAGTAGTGGAAGAGGAAGGTAGTGAGCCAAAGGCTGAAAACCCTGAAGCCACCAACAGAAGGGGGGCAAGGGGAAAAAAGGGGTCTGGAGGGGACGAGCGGGGTTGTTAGTTGGTATAGTTGGGAGATCACAAAAGAAGCAAGGTCCATTATGAATTAAGGTTTTTTAAAGGCGTTTTGAAATAAGGAATTATTTTTATTGATTTTTTGAAATACCATTAAAGGGGTTTTTTCAGCACGTGTTTTCAGGGTCTCGGCGTTTTCCCCGGCTGGGGGGTGGTTTAAAAGCGTAATTGTATTTTAATTAAAGCTGTTATCTGAAAGAAAAGGGACATTGTTATCATTTTACAGAAAAAACCATGTTTTCACGCCTTTTTCCTTTTTGTTTATGCAGCAAATCTTGCTAAATTAATTAGTTCACCAGAGTTCAGTCCAGTGACCTCATCCTGCTCTTGCTTGTCAGCTAATCAAAAAAACAGAAGCCCTTCTGTTCCATAAAAACCCGTGTCCCCTCAGAAGCTGATAAAAGTCTTTATCTCTGTAAAATAAAAACATTGACAATGATTTTGAAAATTTTTATTTAAAGTCCTTTTTTGTTGAAAGTTAATCTTTATGGTAAAAAAAAAACCCTTTAACCCCGGTGTTGTACAAATAAGGGTTCAGGTACTAATATAGCAAAAACAATAACTCTAAGAACACATGATACGAATGAGATAAGAAATGGGTTTAGCTCCACTGCCAAAAGATGGTGTGATTATTTTTTTTTTGCCAACGCTGACATACCCAAAAGCCCTTTATTCTTTGTTTTGTGTAAAAAAAAAAATCAGAAGGTTTTTTTGAACTTACTTGTTGATTATTTGTTTCTTTATTTCCTTTTAAATGATTCCCCTTTTTGTGTTTTTGTGTCAATTAATAAAATTTAAGTAACTGTGACTCAATTTGGCTGTAAAACCAAGTCAGTGTTTGTGAGAAAATAAATTTCGGGACTTTTTTTTCTTAGTGCTGTTAAATTTTTTTTGGGCAGCCATGGGTTGAGGTTTGTCCTCATAGTTGATTTTGGATCTCCCAAAGATTATTAGTAGTTTACATCATGAGATGCAAAACATAACTTTTGTGTGATTTCATTTGTGCATTAAAATTTTATGTATCATTCTTCAGTTGTGTGTTTCAAAATATTTTTAATTTTGCCTACAAATCCCGGGGGGTTTATTCCCTTCCCAGGTGGGTGTTTTTTAACTGAAGGGTGATGACATCTTCCCCCCCCTTTTCAAAAATTTTGCTTTTGCTCCGAAAACCCGTTCTCCCCCCCCCCCTTCTCTGTCTCACTGTGGGTCTTATTTTGAAAAGAGCTGTTTAAATACCAATCCTGCATTATTCTAGCAGTCTTCTAAAAATTTTTGTCTTCTATGATCTCTTCTCCTCTCTCAGCTGGGATTTGTTACAGTTGAACCCAGTGTTCCAGGGAGGCACAGATCTCCCTTCTATGAGGAGTTTTAGGCACCTGGACAATTTTGCTGTTTTCTGATTGTAGAATCAGCGCAGTGTTTCTGCAGAGTGAAATTGCTATGGCCCCTTACTCTGAGTGAGAGAAGCAGGGATCCAGGCACATTTCTGTGTTTACAGAAACAGAAGATAAGGGACACTGTGAAAACAATACAGCTTTGCTAATGACATCCAATTGCAAAGTTGTTTGTTTTCACTGCCCCTTATTCTGAAGCCATTTAATAAAAATGATACAACCCCTTTAATTTTCTGAGCCCACAGTCCCAATCAATATGAGTAAAAAACGGAGTACCTGAATTGGTTTCTGCCCCAAAAAAGTGTTACTATGTAGTAGGTCTCTAATATAGATGAAGATGTGCCCTTGGCAGCCCCACCTGCAGGGGGAAAACCCTGCAACGACTAAATGAATGGCCCCAGAATTACACGTCAAAAAGGGAAATTTTCAGCAATTTTTTGATGCAACTTTAGGGGACTTCAGTTAAACCCTGCAGAATTGCAAATTTTTTTTTGAATATATTCATATTAAAATTCGTATCATGCAGGTAAGAGATTTCAATTTTACTTTATTTTTATTAAAAATTTGTAAGTAACTTGTGAAATGTTTCAAACCCAGACATAGTTTTTTATCTATAAATATAAAAAGGTGTTTTTAAAACCATAAAATTTAAATTTTAGTGTATTTGGCGTAGTGTGAATATCATTTTATAAAACTGAAAAAAATTTTAAATCTTCTTGGCAACTATAAAATATTCTAGATAGATATATTTATCAGTTGTGATGACTAGCTATTAACAGCTCTAGGCACATTTTCTGTTACTTTTTCTCTGCAATAATTGATCTGCATTATTGGATTATGTATTTCATTAAATTTGGGTCTTCTCTGTGGAAAAGTTAAAGAGTCCAATGGAAATGAGTGACCGAAAGGGATTCTGCTGCCGAAAGTGGCCCTGAAAACTTACTGGTCAACCATCATTGTTGGGCAGCATGTGATCATTGGTTCCCCTGTAGTAAAGTGTATAGATAGTTGTGGTTTCCCTGGTGACTACAGCTGTTTGTGGGGGTTTTGAGAAACCCCGAGCATTCCCGGATGGCAGATTTTAACCCTTTTTAAACCGATAATTCTTCACTGTTTACAACACATCTATTATTCATATTTTAGTACTGTACCTTTTTAATAAAATAGCATTTACTTTCTTAAATATGACACGAGTTTTAATTAGAGCAGTAAAGCTATTTTTACATTTCTATGGTATTCTAGTCAGCACACTAGGGATACTCATTGCATACATTTCCAAGAACGAGTTTTTTTAGTATTGTCCAAGTAACCATACATATTTTTAGGCATGTTTCTTATCATGCAAATTTATGTTTTTTTTATTTTTAAAAACAGCCTGAAAATTTTATTTTTTGTAAAAAAATCCTTTAAAATGCGTTGTTTATTTGAAGTGCTTAGGACATGGTTCATGCAATTAAAACATGCGTTGTGACATATTGGGCCACTGTTTGAAAACTGTCTAGGTCAAAAAACCTTTTTTTTTCCCCTAGCAACAAACAGGGGTCCCCCCTCATTTTCCCGAGCACAAAATTTAAGTGAAAGGGGCACTTGATTGGTTCTATGGACAACAAAAAAGGGGTTTAGACTAGACAGTTTCATACATGGGCTTTGTTCGAAAAGGCTTGGCATGTGCCATGTATAGACAAATACAAAATATGTCTGCAAAAACTAAAAACAGCATGCATGGTATATCCTTTTTCTAGTGGCCCCCCGTTTTGAAAAGACATTTGCTAAATTTTCCAAAACAGTTTAAAAAAAAGTATGCTGTCATAACTTGGGAAAAAAATTTCCCCAAAAGACGTGGGCCAAAATATGAAAAGTTTATGTCTAAAATTCACTTTGTTGCCCATTTTCAAAAAATCAGAGTGCTCTTTTTATTTTTTTCCAAACACATATGAAATAAAAAGGGCACCGGATTGGTTGCTAGGGCCCAATCTGACATTTTTTATACATGTGGCCAGTATGTTTGGTTAATAGGGTTTTTGAGACTATGTAAATTTAGTCTATTGGAAAAAAGGGGTTTAATGAATTTCATACCACGACTACCAAGTGTTTCATTTCTGTACTCTATCTTGCTTTCCCGGGGAAGTAGGGTTGAATCTCCCAAAATCGCTATCATTTTTGGGGAAAAAACTCTGGCACGATGACCCCCTATGGGCGCGTACCCATAAACAGCTGGAATTCGAAAATTGCCCATTTCCTAAAGTATATGAAAAATAAGAAAATTTGGAGAGGGAGAAGAACCCGGATTTGCAAAGCATAGACAAAATAAAACCTTTGCCCCCCACTTTAAGGGGTTTTCTCTGGCTCAGATTAAATTCTAGCCATTTTAGAAAAACATGAATAAATTTGTACCCATCATTCTGTTTTAGGCCCGCGTTAATGTGATGGTGTTTTTAAAAATTGCATTAAAAAATTTTTTTTTCAAAATACCCCTTTGTTTTGTGTGTATATTTATATGTAAACCTTTGTTTCTTTATGTTTACTGTTTTACAAACACCCCAAACAAAGTTGCTCATTTTTTGCTTTTGGGCTTTGACGAAACAAAAAGATAGGTAGAAAACTATGATGTACGTTATTCCCTTTAAAGGGTTTAGATTTTGATATAAAATCTTTTGCACCCCAGTTTGTTACTGTAAAAACAAAACCCCTTAGTAACTAGTTAGGGTTGTTGAGGGGTTATAAGATGTAGCCAAAATCAATCTTTTACAGTTTAATTTGGAGTTGCTTTGTTAATTCGGGAATTTTAAAACTGGAAATTTTGTTATTTTTAAATAGTTTTATAAAATAATATAAAAATTCAAATGACTCAAGACAGAATCATAGTTATTAATTTGGTTTTCTAATAAATGGTAAACTACTATAGTGATCTTTTCTTGATATGTGCAGAACAGTGGTTCACAAACCAAAAAGTTTAAGCAAAAAAAAATATTTTGCAGCTGTTTTTAAAAATGATTTAAATCAATTTGTAGTGGAGCATTTTCTGAGTTTCTTAACACCAGGTTTTAGTAATACTTTAAATACATTTAATAATTTCCCAACTGATGAGTACCTATAGAAAATATTTGAAATAACTTCTAAACTGTAGGTAAGAAACTAAAAAATTTTCAACTTAAATTTTTTTAAGTTGTTTGTTATTTTCAGAGCGAGAAAACATTCATTAGTAAAATACACTGCTACAGGTTAAATCACCATGTTGTGTCTCTTTTAATATAGTCATTTATTCAAGGAAATGATTGTTGTCAGTGATTGTAGACTTTATTTACAACATCTCTTTTCATATTTGGTGAGAAGCAGACTATTCTGGAAGCAGGCACTCTCACATTGATTGCCTGTACTTTGCAAGTCATTTGGGATTGCAATCTGCTTACAGTGTAACGCAAGATATTGGTCTATATAGGTAAGGATGAAATTTTTTTAAAAGACACACAAAAACTTTACATATCAACAAGCTAGAAATGACAGATTGGCATGTTTCTTTCTTAGTAGCAAATGGAAAAAATATTGTTGTTTTAAAGATGTCTTTTTGGCTTTCTGCATAGACTTTAAAACCTTTTTTATAGTGAAAAAGGGAAAAATGTTTCATATTTTTAGAAATTGCACAAAAACATTTGGTTTGAAAATATATTGAATAAAGTCAATGCTGAGGTGTTGTTATTACTTGGAAAATGTTATGATGTTTAATACTAGATGTTTATGTGTTTAGTTTCTTATCTATTGGAACTCACAATTCAGAAGCCAAAGTACCTTACATTTTAAATTGCTGTGTTCCAATATTACATGAGAAATGTTAATAAAAACCCTATATAAAAGAACAAAAAATGAGCAATTACAGTTTGTATGGGTTCATTAAAGGCTCACTTTTCCTGTATGATTTCTACCTGGTAGCACCAAGTGGCTGCCTAAAATGTCTAATAAGTTGTGACGTAATGTGGTGATTTTTTTTCTTTAACCTCCATATTCGGATTAGAGCAGTGACCTCCAGCCCGAGGTTCAGTGTTGTTCAACTCAAAACCACCGCTTCCTGTTTGGTGCCACAAGCTGGGGGACAGGCATAAGGCAGATTTTCTGTATTAAATTATTGGGTGCAGTTTTCTCTTGAAATATTAATAATAATTATAATAATAATTTTATTTTTAGCGCCAATATTCCCCAGACTTTCAAAAATTTAAGGGTAAACATACAGTCATTACACATTAAAAGTATTACAATTTAGACCAAAAAGGTGGAGGGCCCCCGCTCGTGAGGCTTACAATTATTGGGTGTATGGGTGAAAAAATCGGTAAGAAGTGCCAAGTTTTTAAGGTCGGCCCCTGTTTCTAATAGGGGGTGGTTTTAAAGAAAAATGGATGAACCTGCCACCCAGATGTAAATTTTATACAGATATTTTCCTGTGAGTGCCCAGTGCGGGGGTGGGCAGATGTGTGTGATACGTTTGGGATCTTGGTGGGCCAGACGAGAAGATGTATTTTTGGGGCCCTTAAAACTGTGAGGGTTTTGAATGTGTGATCGTGCGGGGGAGCATTTTCCGAGAATTGGGGGCCCGTGTGAAAATTTTTAGGGGGGGCATGGGGGTTGGAGGGTTGAGGAATTTTTGTTGAAATTTTATTAGCAGAGGGAGAGCACGGGGAAGGGAAGTAGAAGAGTAGGGAGGAGATGTAGGGAGGGGCAGCGCTGTGGAGAGCTTTATGGGTGAGAGTGCCCGAGTTATACTGTATCCTGTACTGGTGGGCAAACCAGTGCAGGAGACACAGGGTGAGGATCAGTTAGCGGCTGGAGGAAAGAAAGCCCGGCTGCTGCATTCTGGTGATTGGAGGGGAAGGTTTGCAGAGAGGGGAGACCCATAAAGCAAAGGGGTTGCAGGTCAAGAGAGAAAAAAATAAGAGAGTAAATGAGAGTTTGAGTCGTTTCCCCAGTGAGAAATGGGGTTTTGGGATATTTTTGAGGTGCAGGTGACGGAAAGGGGCAAAGGGGGTTTGATATATGGGGAGAAGGTCGATGAATCAAATAAAAAACCCCCAGATAGCGCGTGCTGCCCAGGAGAAATGGGGGTACCACATACAGAAACAGAAAATAGGAGGGGGGGGTTTGGGTTTGTAGATGGTGGCAAGAAAAGAAGTTAGTTTTAGTTTAGGTTTAGTTTAGATGGAGGAGGACATGAGGGCAGAGACGGGGACAGACGTCATGGTGTTTTGTAGCAAGGTGGATGATGTCCGGGGGAGGTGTTTAAAATTGGGTGTCATCCGCTAGAGATGGTACTGGAAACCAAAAACTACTGATGGTTTGTCAATGGGGGTGTGTACAATGAAAAAAGGAGGGACCCAAATGATCCCTGAGGAACTCAACGCAAGAGGAAAAGGGGGAGGAGATGAACCCGAAAATGAGACACGAAGGAGCGGTCAGGGGTAGGACGAGAACCCAAGCGAGGCGGTGTCCCGGAGGCCCAAAGGTGCGGCATGCTGAGGAGAAGTTTTGGGCCACAGTGTAAAAAGCTGAGAGAGATCCAAGAGAAAAACAATGGTGTTACCCTGAGATTTTGTGTTAGGAGGCATTTGAGACTTTAAAAAAAAGCAGTTTCCGTGGAGTGTAGGGTTTCGGAAACCTGATTGCAGCGGGTCAGAAGAGAGTTAGCGAGAGATAGGGATTAGGCGAGAGTGACCCAAAGGGTTCCCGGGGTTTTGAGATGAGGGAGGTTAGAGACTGGTTGGTAGTTTCAGCACAGGAGGGTCCAGAGAGGGCTTTTTTATAAAGGGGGTTTTGATGGGTGTTTGAAGGAAAATGGAAGATTCCAGTGGGAGGGAGGTTACAGATAGCAGTTTAAAGGTGAGAGAGGAAAAGGGTGGAGAAATAGATGGACGAGGTGGGGTGGAATGGGTCGTAGAGCAGGTGGTGGGACAAGCATTCTGACACTGTTCCTGGAACTTTTCCCCTTTTCGTGGGTCAAGGGTGCGAGTAGATTAAGGCGTGGGGGTGGGAGGGACTATATCTGTGGTTTTTCATGATTAGCGTCTTTACTTTGGGGGAACAAATAGTGTTTTTTTCTGGGATGAAAAAGGTACATACTGGCAATACACATGGGGCTTGTTCCCTTGGTGTTTCTTGGTCATTATCTATATATTTTTATATTATGGGATGGATATTAACAAATTTTCATGGGTAATTTTTTGATCTACAGTATATCATGTTGCCTTATATGTTATTATCTATATTGGGTAACTTAGCCAAATCATTCATATGTGCTTATGCCTTATTTATATTTAAATTGTTTCTGAGTCCAGGTTCCTCATTTTTGGTGGCTATAACAACTGTGCATCTATTTCTTAGGGTTTCATAAACCTTTGCTTTGTTTTTAGATTTGTTTAATATTTTTGAGTAAAGTGTCATATTATTTTATTTGTTTGGATCTGTGCTTTTTTTCTTCTTTTAATGTGTTATTACAATAAATAATGTTTTTGTTCTAATGAGGAGCTTGGTCCAAGTTTAAAACACCTATAATGAGCTTTGTATTTATGTATTTGTAGTAGTCTTTATTCTTGCTCTTTTTCAGATATAGAAAAGAGAAAACAAAAGAAACAAGACATCTTAGTATCACATCTTCCTACTCTGTTGAGATTTATACACCCATTGATGGCATGCTCTAGTAGTGTGCCCTTCCCTTACAACAAGTATAAGAAGTTCCACTTATGGCAGTGTCATCATGGCAAGCAATGACGTGTCACATTTTGCATAAGTTGAGCTGTTTTTTTAGCTGTGTTGTTGTGCAATTCATGGTTATGTTATATAACATTACCTGAAAAAAACATCTCTACCCTTCAGTTTCCCACTGTCTTTCTTATCGAAAGGTAATTCCTGGCCATAGCCTGCACTTCACACGTAATACACCTCACACAAACTTACATGAGAGATATACCTTACAGCACAACTTTAAAAGGTGACCATCAGCTTAGAAATCAGAATCAGTGCTATTAATTCTATTGATACCGCACTGTTGTGCATCCTGTCTCTCTCCATTATGGTCTCCTCTTAAAGCTTTTACATACCCTCACCAATCTGCCTCTGCATGCGGGTGGTTGTGGCTTTATTAATTATAGATTCCTTGTATAGAGGAGTCCCTCAAATATGCAGAGAAGAAGTGATGTGTGTCTTTTCTGCATTTCCTTGTTGACAGATCACAATGGTAACAGCTAATGGGATGTTACCATTAGATCTTTGTTATTAGTAATCAGTGTACAGCGACAGCAGGGAACACACAGATTGTGTGCCCCCATAGAACAAACATACAAATATTTCAGTAATAAGTGTAAACCGATGTACAACAATAAATGTCACAATGAATATACTGTGACAACAGAGTGCAGCTCAGGAAGATGGGTATAACAGTTTTTACAATTTAGAAGACTTTTTGTCATATGGTCATACTCACGTATGATATCAGTAGGCAGCACTTTTAGATGTAGATTTTAATTTCCAAACTATGACTACAAGTCAGATAGATTGAAATGCATCGGTTAGTGTGATCCCTGCAGCCATCATAGTCTATTTTCTTTTTAACATAATGAGCAACATGTATAAAGGAAGGCGCGTCAAAGTGAATGGTCGAGTCTCATTTTCAGTGTATAATGCGCCTGATGTATGAAAGTGGTTTTTGTGTGTTTATAAATGGTGTGTAAAGTTTGACGTGCATCGCCTGTGTGCATTACGGAACTTAGGCGCGTAAGTAATGTGCCTAACATGTATTAAGGTTATAGATAGGCTGGAAATAAGAGAAGTCATTAAAATAGCATGTCAGTGAATAGAAACTATGGTAAACTACCTGTGCTGTGCTGGTTCTTGCTGTATGTAGAATAAAGGGCGAGAGCAGCAAAAATAAATTTAAAATTTAATGTAAAAATTTTAAATATAAAAATCTGAACAACATGGGTTTTTTAATCTAAAATTTGTTTTAGATTCTATTAATTTTAACTACATTTTATAGGAGATATTTTTATATTTTTGGGATATTATATATTTTATATTAATTTATATGATTATATTTTTCATTAAATTTAAATAATTAAATTTTATACAGTTTGATAATTAAAATAAATTACGTTTTATTATTGTATTGGTGTAAGTTGAGAAATATTGGACATTTGTGCCCCTCACAGCAAATCTAGCTCCACTTCGACTCCTTAGGCTCAGGCAGACCTGCCTGAAATAGGTCTGCCTGTTGGAGCAGTAATGCGTCTAGTTTTGCCAAACCACATTCATATATGTGTCTTGTATTATGATTGTGGTGCCACAAGCCTCCATGAGGCCCCCAGAACACCCCTTCATGTTGTGTCGAGTCGTACGAACAATGTGCCTACATTAGGTGCATTAGACATCGTAGACTGCTCAGTTAGGTGCATTGTACGCCAGAAAAAGGGTGTACAACACTTTCATACATGTCGTCCAATGTTTTTATGGATTCCAATGTTTTTATGGATTTCAATATCAACCATTTTTTAATTTATGGATTTTAAATATATTCATAATTTTCTTGGGGCTATACAACTTACAGATATGACTTTGCACCAACTTTTTATAAGCCAAATATAACATTGCAACCTAGTACATATATTTATAATAAATAACTGTAACTTCATGTAGGAAAATAGTTACTAGAATTATTAAGTTTGTCTTCTTTTTGGCTAGTTTTACTTGTAGTGTTTTTCTTTTTTAGTTAAGTTTGACCTTTTCCTACTGATACTGTCATTATTCTTTTGTTATTAAGTCATGCTTTAATGCTGCTTTGTGAGAGGAGTTGCCCCCTTAAGCTTTGAACATCTATTCTTTTGTGCCGTTGTTGCTGGCAGGTGTATAAATAATTAACTGTATGCGTGCTGTGCACAGATCTCTCCTGCTTAGTTTTTCTTTAATCTTCCTCACCTTTATATGTACAGTTAACATCTGACCAGTACTGCTTTTGTTTAAAGCCTCTCTAGACAGTAGTATGGCTCTTATTTTGGCTGCCCCCCACTGTTTTTAATGCACCAACCATATATAATTAGATCATTTCATGCTATGAACCACAGACTTTGCATTTGTGTGTTATATTTTATTTGATTTCATTAACTATACAAGCCTTTGAAATTGTAAATCTTTTACTTTTTATTTGTTAAGCAAGGACATTGACTATATTTTCTCTTTAACGTTTTATTTGTAAAGCATTTTCTGCAGTGTGTAACAATGAGGGTATCTGAAAAGTATTGTAGAGTTTCCTGATTTATTACTTTAATTTGTTTCTTTTTAGAAGGAGGATAATAAAACACATTTTCTAGGAAAAGTTTAAGTGAATTTTAGGCACAGAATGTATCAATATAATGCTTGGACATATAATAATTGTTTATTGGGAGAAACCATGAGATATATGTTAACAATAGTACGGAGCATTACAGTGAAGCCTGTGGCACACAATCAGATCTTTAGGGATTGTCTAAACTATCCTTTGTAGCATTTTAATAAGATCTGCTCGGCCAAAAAAGACACGGGTCCATGAAGCTCAACCTAATATCTTAACATGTTCTGCAATGTTGATTCAGAGAAAGGCAAAGACCTGTTGAGGCACAAGCCAAGTTTACCTTATTTTATGAGGACAAAATTCTTACAATCCCTAGATCAATGACCCGTCTCCAGTAGTCTAGTAACCAAAACCTATTATCACATTCAAGAGTGGAATTCCAGGTTTTGAACTATTTCAATGAAGCCACTATGACAAGCTGAGTTTTACTGCTCTTACAATGAAGAATACCATTATTTACTCTAGACACAATGGATGCCCCCTTTTATAATTACAGTCCCGTGTATATATAGGTCATGAGAGAGATCTCTGTATTAACCTTTGTTATATTTACAGTATCTCACAAGAGTGAGTATATCCTTCACATTTTTGTAAATATTGTATTATATATTTTCATGGGACAGCACTGAAGATTTGACACTTTGATACAATGGAAAGTAGTTAGTGTACAGCTTGTATAACAGTGTAAATTTGGTGTTGCCTCAAAACAGATCAACACACAGCCATAAATATGTAAACCACTGGTGACAAAAGTGAGCCTACCCCAAAGTGAAAATGGACAAATTGTGCCCAAAGTGTCAATATTTTGTGTGGCCACCATTATTTTCTAGCACTGCCTTAACTCTATTGGCATGGAGTTCACTAGAGCTTCAAAGGTTACAGCCACTGGAATCCTCTTCCACTCTTCCATGATGACATCACGGAGCTAGCTGGTGGATGTTGTCTTGTACACTGTCTTGTACACTGGTACGCCAAACTGCACATAACATACCATTGTGATCAGACTTTCACCTGTTAAATACATTGAACTCTTTTGAGTTTCTATGGCATCTTAAACTGGGAGGCAAATCATGAGGGAGTTGGTTATTGATATGGATATTAACAGATTTTTCTATCAGAGTCCAAAAGTATTACAGAAAGCACTTATTACTTTGGCTGTCTAAGAAAAATTATACTTTATTATTGCAGCACTTTTGTGGCCTTGTTCTTCCAAGTGTGGAGAAATTTATTGTTGAATTCTGAACCATAACTTTTGTTGTGGTTCTTTTTAGCTATTGAAATGTGGACTTTAGTATATGGCATTTGTGCTTTAGTTCATTGCTGTGCTGCATAACTTAACTGCACTTGAGTTTCAGATCACAAGCTGATATTTTCTGGCAGAGAGCAGAAGATCCGAGAGTAGACAAGATCCCCAATTATGTTACTAGTATATCTTGGATGATAAATCACCAATCTCTCACAAATCTACTACTACTGTGGATACTGTGCTGATGATTGGTATGTCACAGACTAGTCTTTTATAATAATGTCTTGGTTTTGGAAGACATTCAGAATTATCTTTGTACTTACTGCCTCCAGTTTTTTGATTCATTAAGTTTTTTATTTTGTAAGTCCAGAATATGTGTAGGTCTGTGTACGTGAGGAGTTGTAGTTTCACAGAGGCTGGTGAGACACATGTTGGAGACCACTGATTAATATTGAAGTAAAGTAGGAAGTTAGGACTGTGCTACTGGCCTTTTTAAGGATTTTGTTGCAGCCTCATCCAGGGTACGGATGGGTGCTTAATGGGTTAAGCACCTGAGCCAATCCCTGGCTAGTGTGGGGGTTTTAAACCTCTTTCTGTCTGCCAGTCTCTGCTGGTGATTGCTTTTTGTGTCCTAGCTGTCTGTTCTGCTCTGCTGAGTTATTCTGCTGGTTCTGTCTTTGGTACTTCGCATATTCCTGGTTTGACTTGGGCCTGTACGACTAATCTTTATTTGTTATCTGTGGCTTCTATTCCTTGTTTGTTGTATGTTTGACTTCTGTCTGTTTGGCACACGTTTTGCTACGTACAGCTCAGGGAGTGGTTTGAGTGCAAGGTCATCCTTTTCGGGATGGTTGCCCTGCTTAGGAAGGGTAACCCAGTTTTAGACTAAGGTGTTCCTTAGTTAGGAAAAGAGAGTAAAATAGGTAAGAATTTATGAGTAAAAATTACACAAACAACTGTTAACTTTTATTTGATTTAATTAAATGGAGGACATGGCAATTACTTATTGGAAAAGTATATTTCTTATTTATTAATATTATGTATTTTGCATTGTTTAAAGGTTCTTCCCAAGAATGTGTCCAAAGGTAAAATTCAAGAAAAACCTTTGGAGATATAGTTTGTACTGGTACTGCTAGATTCCAAAGTGTACAAACTGGCAACTTGTATCTTATAATATCCCAGAAAACACATAGTAATGTGACTATAGGAAAAACATGCATTCAGTTAACAAATATGAAAAGAAAGAGGGAACGAACAGAAGATAAACTACATTGTATACTGTTATACAGTTTGGTGTCTGAGTGACCAAAGATGTTTCTGTTTAGCCTTCATAATGACTGACAATGGTTGCAACTTCCTGTTTTAACACATAGTAGAAAAAGCAGGTCTGGGGCACAAACTGCTAAAGTGTCCAAACACCTTAATTCGTTATAGATTAAATACTCGTTCAGCTGACAACTATTCCTCCCACACCCTTCATACAATACACACGCTGCTCGGCCAACAGAACCGAGGAATCTGGTGTTACAACTCAATATAATTGATCCTTAGCTATATGCAAACAAATGAAGCACTCTCCAGACTAAATGTAAGACATACTTACATGAACTTCTGAAATAAGCATTTTTCTATATTTTTTTTAGTTCAATTTTGTGGGGAAGTTGCTTGGACCAAGAGGAAATTCTTTAAAAAGATTACAAGAAGAAACTGGTGCAAAAATGTCTATCCTGGGGAAAGGATCAATGAGAGATAAGGCAAAGGTAAGCACTCTTTGTTTATATTTACATACATTGACAGGCAAAAGGATAACAATGTTTTGAACTTTTGACTTTCAAGCTCCATATCTCACCATCCACTACAGCTTTGAAACAATCACCTTAGCTATCTCATACATAAATTTGACTTGCACCTGTTTAGCATATGCTTAGTTCTGCAGAATCTTGTCATGTAACTGCATTGTTACTGTTTTGCTCCTAAAAATCGAAATTTTAAATTTTCATTATTTTATTAGCATTTTGTAAATCGACCTTTGGCTTTCAAAACTGTCTGAATTCTTCTGGGAATGCTCTCAATCAGGTTCAAGCGTGTCTCAACCAAAATCTGATCCCAGGTCTCTTCTACACACTTCCAATGTTGGTGCATACTGGTTGACTCACTTGGGTAAGAATAAAGCTTTTTCTTCAACTCTACTCACAAGTGTTCAATTGGGTTGAGGTCTTGGACTGTGTAGGCCAATGGAGCAACTTTACTTCATCATCATTGTCACTATTTCTTCACCAATGATTGTCTATAAAATGATGGTAGTCTCACGTTCAGAGCTGTAGTGGATGGTGAGATGGAGCCTGAAAGTCAAAAGTTCAAAACATTGTTAAACTTTTGCTTATTAGTATACATTTCACTTTAAGATATAAAGTATTATCAAATGTTAACTAATAATGTATTGTATTATTTTTTTATCATAAGCCTTAGCAGGACTAGGCCTATATTAAGCTTCACCCATATCTGCTCCTCTAAACCCAGCAAAAATATTAAACATACGGGGATAGATTTATTAATATCGGTTAAAGAAAGTTACCTTAAAGCATGAGGATCCTGGCTGGAGACACTTCAAATTTCTCCCTGATGAATTTGGTGTTTCATAGATTTGGTGCATTGTTTACACCTTTTAAGTGGATCAGTTTTTGCACCTAAAAACTGGCGCACACCATTTGTAAAGCTGGGATATCTTCCAACTTGGTAAAGCCGCATCCCTTTTTCTACACACTTTTGAGTAAAGAGTGCAGAAAGTGTAAACAGCAGATGACTTATGTGATGTAAGGCCTTTATACCAGACTTTTGGTGCTTTACAGGTGAAGATTTTGATGCACTGGCCTTAATAAATTGGACTCACTGAAATAATTTTATTTTTTAGCTAGAACTATACTTTTTTGATGTACAGTGTACTGTGGAGACTGAAATAAGCAGTTATAGTGAATTTTCAATGGCTATTAATGAAGCTAAAGTGTCTGCTAATGGATATAATTATAATGTTTACACATGATCTTCTTAAATGTTTAGTTGCCCTTGAAATGTGTTGAACTATTATTGTTACAAACAGATGCAGCTTCCAAAAGAAGAGTTTGGCACTTGGCACAAGCATAAAAGCAAACTTACTCACTGTCTAGTAGTTATCACATTGGCTTTGTCCTACTTCATTCCAGATTCCGTTTTATAACTACTGTATTTTTCGGACTACAGGACGCACTGTTTTCCCGGGGGGGAATGAGTGTGCATCTTATAATGGGGATGCGCTCTCTTGCGGCGGCAGGAGGGTGAGGATGAGCGATGCTGCGGGAAGCTGCCGGCAGAATTTAAACCCCGCTGCCGGCTTCCTGCAGCATTGCTCCTCTCCAGGCTCCTGCCGGCTGAAGAGAGCAATGCACAGTTGTGACATACGGCTGATCAGCACAGCTAGCAGCTGCCACTAACAGCAGGGATGGAGCTGGCTCCATCTCTGCTGTTAATACAGCCATAGCGTATAGCTGAATGAGGAGCGGTGCTGCACACCTCTCCTCCGTCCGATCAACCACCCGCAATGTAATTGCAGAAGGGAGGATTGGTTGCCATAGCAGTAGAGATGGGCGAATTTCTCAAAAATTCGATTCGGTCACTTCGCCGAATTTTCCGACAAAAATAAATTCGGTCCGAATTACTTCAGCACGAATCGCGTTAAAAAGCAGCTATTTCCAGGCTGCACAGAGCCTGCAGGGTGCTGTAGAACATTGGCCATGTTTAAAAATATGCAGAGGGAGCTTGGTTTGGTCTTCATACAATGTTGTGTTTTAGTATGACACGCAGATGACTGCCGCCGCTCTTAGAATCGCTTCACTATAAAATTCCCTGGGCACTTAAGAGGGCAAAACTGACCAAAAAATTCAAGCGGGAATGTAGCCTGATAAAGTCATGCCAGCGAAAGCTGGAAAAAAACAAGCGGAGAGCTCAGGTGCCAAAATTAGTGACAGATTGTGGAGGTGACGGCGGCAGCCACAGCAGCATGAGGTCAGGCATTGGCACAATGACATTCTGGAGGTGGCAAAACACGAGGAAGGGCCACAGAGTGGCACAATGACTGGAGAGCGGAGGTCAGGGCGGCAGAAAGTATGAGGTCAGGCAGTGGCAAAATTTGACATTCTGGAGGCGGAAAAAAACAGTATTGGGGCCACAGAGTGGGCACAAGGATACAGTGTGGAAGGTCACGACAGCAGCAGCATGAGATCAGGCAGTGGCACAATGACATTCTGGAGGCGAAAAAAACAGTCCAAGGCCACAGAGTGGCACAATCACAAACTGTGGGGGTTTCACGGTGGCAGCAGTAGGGAGGTCAGGCAGTGGCACAATGACATTCGGGAGGGGCAAAACAGTATTAGGCCACAGAGTGGCACAATCACACAGTGTGGAGGTCCCCGGCGGCAGCAGTATGAGATCAGGCAGTTGCACAATGACATTCTGGAGGGGGCCCAAAACAGTATTAGGGCCACAGAGTGCACAATCACACGTGTGGGGGTCACGGCGGCAGCAGTTATGAGTTCGGCAGTGGCACAATGACATTCGGGGAGGCGACAAAAACATTTATTAGGCCACAGAGTGGCACAATCCCCACGTGTGGAGGTCACGGCGCCAGCAGTATGAGATCAGGCATGGCACAATGACTTTTCTGGAGGCGGCAAAACAGTATTGGGCCACAGATGGCACAAGCACACATTTTGGAGGTCACGTCGGCAGCAGTATGAGATCAGGCAGTGGCACTATGACATTTGGAGGTGCAAAACAGAGGAAGCCACAGAATGGCACAATGACTGAGATTTGAGGTCAGGGGCAGCGCATGGGGGGTAGGCCAGTTGCACAATGACACAGTGTGGGGAGGGAAATGCGCAGGAGTCAAGAGCAGCATGAGGTCAGGAGTGGCACAATGACATTCTGGAGGGGGCAAAAAGGAAGCCCAGAGTGGCAAAGACTGAGGGAGCGGAGGTCACGGCGGCAGCAGCATGAGGTCAGGCAGGTGGCACAATGACACGTGTGGATGTCCGGAAACAGAAAACAGCAGCAGCAGCATAAGGTCATAGAGTGGCACAATGACAGAGTGTTGAGGTGGGGGGCAATTTACCAGTCCCTGGTAAAGATGGTGGTAGGCAGATGGAAGAAACTGTAAAGCAGATGTGTGGCATCAGGCGGGTGGCGGCATCAGAATAGTGGCTGAGGCAGGTAGTTTTAACCCAGACTGACGCCTAAGGCATTGGTGTGTGGAAATCCTGGCCGATCCACGCCTGATTCATCTTGACAAAGGTCAGTCGTTCCAAAATTTCCCGTGGACAAGCGGGTTCTCCCTTGGGGTAACGATGGCCCCCGCCGCACTGAACACCCGCTCTGATGCCACACTACTGGCCGGGCAGGACAGATTCTCGACTGCAAACTCAGCAAGTTGCGGCCACACATCCAGTTTGGCTGCCCAGTAGTCCAGCGGATCTTCTAACTGAGGTGGCAAAGTGCTGTCCAAGTAGGCCACAAACTGTGGTTCAGGGACTGCTCCAGGTCCTGCTGCTGCGCTGGCGACTGCCCTCCTCACTAGGCGGGTGAAGGAGCTGCTCATCAGTGACTCCAGACTTAGGTTACTACTGATGGAGCTGGTACTGCTCCGACCCCCCACCATCCCCCCAGACCGCGGCAGTAGTGCTGAGCGCTGAGGAACCCCCCGGTCAGACCTGTCAGAGGAGGGACGATGCCGCACATAGGCAGCGGCCAACTGATTACGGAGGATTTCCCTATAGTATTTGAGTTTGTCTTCCCTCTCAATAGCTGGGAAAAAGGCTCACATTTTGGACCGGTAGCGAGGGTCCAATAGGTTGGGAGAGCCAGAAGTCCATCCCTCTCCCGGATGCTGACTATTCGGTGTCACTAGCCAGGGAAATAAGCATGCTGCGGGCCATCTGCACAAGTGACTCCGAGGGGCTCCCTGCCTCCATTTCCACTGTATATTGCCACGGTGCTTGGGGGTTTATCTGCCTTGTCTTCCTCATTCCATCCACCTCCTCCAGCTGCTTCTGCTCCTCCTCTCTTGTCACCTGGGTAAAAAATCCACTCATTTCACCGACAATGCTTCTGCTCCAATGTCCTCCTCCTCCTCCTCCATTTCAGTCCCCACCGGATCAAAGTGGCCACGAGATGTAGTCACCAGTCTCAGTCCCCTGCCCAGACGATTTTTCAGCATCTGTTCCAGGACATGAAGCAGTGGAATGACGTTATTCATCCCGTAGTCCTGGCGACTGACAAATAACGTCGCCTCCTCGAATGGCCTTAACAAACGGAAGGTGTCACGCATGAGCTGCCACTGGCTGACATCAAAGTTACACAGGAGAGTAGTTCTGTCTGCCTGGATCATCAAAAAAAAAAAACGTTAATGGCCTTTCTCTGTTCATACAGTTTGGGCCAAAAATGTGCAGGCGGAATTCCAGCGGGTGGAAACATCGCAATATCAGAGTGTGTTGGGGGGGCCATTTCTGCTGTGCAACTCGAGGAGGGTGTTCCTGGCTTTGTACGAATGGATTAAAGTGCATGCACAGTTTCCTGGCCATTTTAAGAATGTTCTGAAGAAACGGTGGAAGACTTCAGGAACCTTTTCAAAACCAAAATTGAACAGGGGCGCCATGCAGGGTGCAAAGGACCATCCCCCCCTCGGTGCAGCGTTGGACACCATGTTCCTCCCATTGTCCGTCACCATGGTTCCGATTTGCAGTTGGCGCGGAGAAAGCCACACATCGATTTCTTGCTGCATGATGCGGAGCAGTTCCTCCCCTGTGTGACTTCGTTCGCCGAGGCAAGCCAGGTGTAGAACTGCGTGACACCGCTGTGCCCTACACATGGGTATGATGGAGCAGTACTTGTGGAGGCTGAGATGGTGGTGGTGGTGGAGGAGGAGGAGGCGGACATTGGCGCAGGTGCAGCAGTTTAACAACGTGGAGGAGAAAGCAGCGTCTCCTGACCAAGTTGTTGGTGTGCCTGGGCTGACCACGCTTCATTTTCTGCCCACAGATTCTACATATACCCATATTCGGCTCCTCCGGTGTCTTAGCAAAGAACTGCCACACCGCCGAGTATCGAATTTTACCGCCAACGCTCCGCACTGAGTGACTACTGCCGCCCCTGCCTCGCTGAGCCCCTGTGCCGGTACTTTCTTGGACCTGCGGAAGCGGGTTTTTACCCCGTGGCCCCCTTGGCTCCCGACCTCACACTGCTGCTATCCTGCTGACTCACGGCCACACAACCCACTTGTGGGCTGCGCTGCTGCCTGACGCGCAAGCTGACGCCCTCTTCTCCTGACGATGATGAAGCCCTTTCCTCACCCGGCTCCCAAGTGCGGTCGGCTACATCATTATCTATTTGTGTTTCATCGTCACTACTGTCCTCATCACCGGTCTTGGTAAGCCGAGGCTGACCTCTCACCACATGACATTCCATGCCACTCTCCACATCTATAGTTTGCCGCCTACTGCAAGAAAACAGGCGATATTTGGGGCCCCATTTCTTCGCTGCCAAGTAGCTTTCTAACTGCCCTCCTCAAATTGTTTTTATTCTCGCCCATTTTAGTGGCGCTGAGCCCAGACCACATAGTAGATCTCTGGCTAAGGGAACCGATGGGACAGAGGGGGCTGAGGACAGGTGAGGGCGCTGACCCACTCCCGGGCCATGCCAACTAATGGTTGTGTCTGAGATTCCCACCGACTCTTGGCATGGGGTTGTCAGATGTCATCTGGGAGGAAGAGGATGACCTAGTCAACCAATCAAGAACCCTTGGGTTGCTGAACAACACACGGCCGTAGATGACAGCGGCAGTTGTGGCCTCATCGAGTGACCCCTGCTGCGGGCGTCCCCTTGCTGTGCTGCGGACCGGGCCTGTTCCCGGAATGTTTGTTTCCACTGCCAAATCGCAGGTGCAGAGCCTGCCACCTCTCTGTCTGAACTACTGTTTGTTCTAAAAATGTTTCAGACACTGTTTGATGATGATATCTGTATATGATAAAAAATACACCTTTTTTTTGACTCCAAATGAACCCAGTAACAAGCTTTGGGTAACCCTTGGATATAAATTGCGCTCCACAAATGGCCAGGAAAATTTACTTGTATGGGTCGTTTAAAAACACTGTGTGTTTTACTAAATGTAAAAGCACAAACAGGCTTAATTAACCTTCGGACATGAATTAGGCTACAGGAAAAATTTATATATTTTGGCGTTGAAAAAGACGGTTTATTTTTCGTCAGCACACCAGCAAAAACAACGCTTAATTAACCCCTGGATGTTAAATTGCGCCAAAGAATTGAGCCCCACAAACTAGTAGCTTTTTAGCGTGTTACAATTGCGTGTTTTCTACGCCACACAACCCAAAAGATACAGTTGTAATTAACCTTTGCTTGTGAAAATTAGGCTACAGGAATAATGTATATAATTTTGGGTTGAAAAAAACGGTTTATTTTTGTCAGCAAAACCAGCAAAACAACGCTTAAATTAAACCCCTGGATGTAAATTACGCCAAAGAAAATTGAGCCGCAGAAAATAGTAGCTTTGTAGCGTGTTACAATTGCGTGTTTTTTTACGCCACACAACAAGAGATACAGTTGTAATTAACCTTTGCTTTTTGAATTAGGCTACAGGAAAAATTTATATATTTTGGCGTTTGAAAAAGACGGTTTATTTTTGTCAGCACACCAGCAAAACAATGCTTAATTAACCCCTGGATGTAAAATTGCGCAATAGATGAGCCGCACAAAATAGAAGGGTTTGTAGCGTGTTACAATTGCGTGTTTTCTACGCCACACAACAAGAGATACATTTGTAATTAAACTTTGCTTGTGAATTGGGCTACAGGAAAAATTTTTTTATAATTTTGGGTTTGAAAAAAAAGGGTTTTTTTTTTGTCGGGCACCCATTTAAAAAAAGGGGCTTTTTTTAAACCCCTGGAAAAAATTTGCGCCAAAAAAAATTGGGAGGCGCAAAAAAATATAGCTTTTTTAGCGGTTTAAAATTTTGCGTGTTTTCTACGCCAAAACAAAAGAGATCCCATTTGGGTAATTAACTTTTGTTTTGGGGAAATTAAAGGTTCGGGAAAAAAAAATTTTTATTTTTTTGGGCTTAAAAAAAAGATTTTTTAAATTTTTGGGTCAGCACACCACCCAAAAAAAAAAGTTTTAATTTAAAAACCCCTGGATGAAAAAAATTGCGAAAATAAAATTTGGGAAGCCGCAAAAAATAGTAGCTTTGTAGCGTTTTAAAACAATTGCGTTTTTTTTACCCCAAACCACAACAAGGGGGTTAAAAGTTGAAATTTAAAACCTTTGTTTGTGAATTAGGCTACGGGCCCAAATTTATATTTTTTGGGCGTTAAAAAAAGGACGGTTTAATTTTAGTGGGCCCCAGTAAAAAAAAGGGGTTTAAATTTAAACCCCCGGGGGGGATGAAAATTTTGGCGCCAAAAGAATTGACCCGGGCACAAAATAGTAGCTTTGTAGCGTGTTAAAAATTGCGTGTTTTCTACGCCCACAAAAAAGAGTTTTAAAATTTTGAAATTTAAACCCTTTTTGTTGGGAAATTGGGGCTACGGGAAAAATTTATATTTTTTGGGCGTTAAAAAAAGAGGTTTTTTGGGGTCAGCACACCAGAAAAAACAAGGGGAAAAATTTAACCCCGGGTTTGAAAAATTCCCAAATAAAATTGGGAGCACCCCAAAAAAAATTAAATGGTATTTGTATTGTACAAACGCTGTTTTTTTTAAATGAATAAAAACAAAAAACTGGCTTAGACCCCACTTGGTTTATTGAAATTTTATATGCAGCTGCAGGGGAACGCAAACGGGGTTTTAAGATCCAATCCCCCAAAAAAATTAGAAATAAAAATTTTTGGGAAAAAACATTCCCCTTGAAAAAAAGCTAAAACACCCCACAAAAAATCGTATAAAAAAAAACCCAAATTTTTTTCAGTAAGAGCTATAAAAGCCGCGGGCAGCCCCTTTCCCCGAATTAGCACAGTGGGGAGTGTGAGCCCCCCCCCCTCGCCCCCCGGGATTAAAATGGGTGCGGTAAATTTCACGAATCCCCCCGGTTTTCTGTTTGGGGTTTTCATCTCTGCACATGTATGAAGGCTATGCCCTTTTTCCCTTTCCCAGAGTGCTTTGCCCCATGTGGGCGCCTTTTGTGCCGGCACCATTTTTCAATAAAAAAAGAAACCCTTGGGTTCCCCCCGAAGTCCCCCAAAAATTTTCGTTTTTCTTTTTCCAAACCAAAAATTTTCCGGGAAATTCAAAAGGGAATTTTTCATTTCGTTAGAATCAATTCGCCCTCTCTAATAGCACCCAGGCTTATGAAAGGCTTCCACAGTTCCCCATGTTTGAAAACACCTATTATACCCAGCCTATGGCAGGGTGTAAAAGGTAATGAATTAATGAAAATCCTATGTACAGCAATACAATAGTATAATAATAGGACAAGGCATTCTGCCCACTAGTGGTCAAGTACCCTAGGAGGACAAAGTATTAAAGTAAAAAAAAAAAAAAAAAAAAAAAAAAAAATTTAAAATTTAGTTTACTCCAATTTTTTCCCCTTTTTTCAAATAAAAAAAAAAAAAAGTTACACATAAGGGTTTTTCCCCGTCCGTAAAAGTCAAATTTATTAAAATATACTATAATTTCCCTATGCTGTACAGATAAAGAAAAAAAAAAAACCCCGTGACAGAATTTATATTTTTCCCCAAAAAAATTGGAAAAAAAAGTTTATCAAAAAAATCCATTTTATCCCAAAATGGTACCCAAAAATAAAAATAACTTTAGGCCCTGAAAATTTTTTTTTCAAATTCTTTCAAAATTTTAAAACCCTTTCCCCAAAAAACCCAGGTGCGTCTTTTTGGGTTTTGGGGCTTTTTTCAGTTCGAAAAAATACAGTAGTTATAGAAAGTTTTTTGAAACCCCTCTGTCTCACAAGGGAAAAACCAAACCCCTGTGCATATTTTTTTGAAGTAAAAATCCCATTCCTCACGCGGCAAGTGAAAAATGAAGTTGGCCCCACCTAAAAAAATCATTTAAAAAACCACAAAAATTTAAAAAAAATAAAAAAAACCAGTCTTGAAGGGGATGGTTAATTTTTATTTTGTGCAAACCCCTTTCAAAAAATGGAAAAAAAAAGTGGCAGGGGCAGTAAAGAGGTTAAAATAAAGATGAGAGATTTTAAAAAAAAAAAAAAATTTAAAAAAAAAAAAGGGGATATTGGATACATTGGAAGGTAATTTGGGGATGTTGTAATCAAAGGGGGTTAAATTTAACCTTTAAGGGTTTTTGCCCTGTGTTTTTCCGAACATTGATAAATTAATCTGGATTTACAGTACATGTTTGTGGTATATGCTGGTAATTGATTTTACAGAGGACGGCTGAATGTTTTTGTACATTTTATATGAATGTCTATTGCTGTTATCTAATTGATCTATTTATTATATTGCCAGTATATTAAAATATTCTCGTACAGTACAAAGGTTCTAATGTTATGCTTATTTATTCATGTGCTTAATACCAGCAGTTTGAAACTTGAAAAACATTATTGTTAATTTCTAATAAAAAATAATGCTTTACGATCACGGTGCTGTTTTTAATTGGTTTGCAGGGACTTTTATGTGTTTGGCTGTTAAGTTTCAGGAGATCACGTACACCTGTTTGCATTAGAAAGGTGCCATAAATTTCTGATAGGTGCTGTTGTCACCTTTGGAAACCGCATATATCTTGAACGGGCTCTCAAGTGTCTCCCTGCAGAATGGAGAGGAAGTTTCACCTGCATGGCACTCTCTGTTTATTTCAATGGGAGTTCCAGGTAGAGCACACCAAAGCACACGTCACTGTATTTAAATCCAAAATAAAAAAAAAACCCCCTTTTCCCTTTTGAGGGAACTTTTAGGGGATGTTTCCCAAGGGGATTGCGGCACACCTATGGCCACAAAAACACGATGTTTAGAAGTACACGTTGACGTACATTTTTAAAAAATTTACAAGCCGCTCCCACATTTAATAAATGCCCGGAAAAAGTGACGTCAGTGTTTTTCCCAGCGTATAATACGCTGCAGGAAAAACAACTGGGTATTCGTAGCTCTCTTTATGATATATCCTATCAATATGCAATAAATGTTTAAGATGGAAACACCTCTTTAATTTAACAAGTCATCATTAGTGTTAAATCAGTTATATTACATTATGATATGTAATTTATTATTATTGTTATTGATATAATACAAGTGAACTATTATAATTAGAGGTATATATATTTTATCTGAATGGGTTTTACAAACAATAACTTGCATTATCTACTCATAGAACATGCAACAAATTTTAGTTCTGTGGAGGTCCGATCATTGTATTTGTACTAGAAGATAAAGAATTGACTGCTAGAAAAAAATAACTCTGCTATTCATTGTTTCTTGTAAGATACATACATAGTCCATGAATGTTTGTGGCTATTAAAATAAATTATTATTTCCAAATTTTCTACAATCCCACCTGTTAAGAATATTGTAAACCTATAGATCCAGCAGTTTTTAGACTGGTACAGATGTGATAGTTTACTATAAATCAGCCTTATTCAGCTTTAAAATTTATGGAGGTAATACTGTGTAAATAGATACATTTAAGAAGCAAGTGAGCTAATGGCTTTAGAAAAATTGTTGATTTCTAGCCTT
>JAODAL010053082.1:0-25532 GCA_025379985.1 Phyllomedusa bahiana | reverse complement strand
TCACTTGTCCACCCTATCTTGCACCTTACTGTGGAAGTGGACCGGAGATCCTTTTAGTATCTTTTTAGGACTCTGTTTTTCATAAACCCAATTGACCATATAACCAGGGTCCTGAGTTGTGCCACATTGGCTATTTAATCTTGCTCATATATACTGCTTGTTATTTGTATTCTTACACTTCTTGTTCCCTGATAACCTCACAAAAATTCTTTGAGGGAAACATGTCGGAAAATTGGTTGTTTAGGGTTGGACAGCCAACAAATGTTTTTTTGCATAGATAGTAAAAGCCCAACAAATTTGGTGTATGGAATGATATTCAGGAATTAACTATACCTGTAGGCCAATTCTTGCACCCCATGACATATTATACTGGGTATTGATTGACCATGGTGTGCTATTTTTCAGACAGTATACATCTCTATGGGAGTTTATTAATTATATTTTTCTAAAATATTGACATTAACTTTTATTGTCATAGTCATAATCCCTAGGGTTTAAAGTTTAGGAGGTACGAGGTTGGGATGCCCTTATCAGGGCGATTACCCCACTTTTTTCTTGGTTAGGTAGCGTATATGTGGTAGGGATAGAAATTTGGTTAGTTTAGGTATTTTGGTGAGCATTATGTAATTTACATTTCCTTTTTTATTTTTTTATATATAAATAAAAGCTAAGTTTTATCCTTTCCTAGGATTTATACCACTTTTGTCGTTTGGTTGTCTTATATATTTTGGTATATCCAGGGTCTGTTTATCTTGTAGGTTGCTCCTCCTACTATATTTTATGGAGTTTTTGTGGTTTTTCTTGTAAGAGATTAAATGGAAAAATAAAGAAATTAATGTGTAATACATTGATTGAAAATAAGATTCCTGGTTCTCAAACACGGTTCGATTATATAGCTCAAATAGTCGTGTCACCAGCTCTTGTTTGGTTTCCTCGAAATGGGTCACATATGGGGATGTTGGTTCAGTAATATCTTCAATAAAACAGTCATGGATGTTACAAACAGGTGTTCTAGAAGGAACAAAAGATCACATACCAATTTATAATTACTTAAAAAATCCTGCCACAAAACACACCCCTAGGGCTGATTGAAGAGGAACCCCATCTAACTCACCTTTCCTCTGAAGAGGATTCATCTCCATATTCATGTGGTTCATTATCTGTAAAAGAAAAAGTAGTTAGTGAAAAATCTTTTTTTGTGACACAATGATCATGGAAAACGTCATATTAAAGAGACATTTGGATTCAGAAAAAAACATAAGATTGAGACTATACATCACCAAAGTTTGATGGGTAGAGAAGTTACTTACAGGACTCACTGGCCAATAAAAAGTTATATCTTAGTAAGATTAACTATGAAGTAATTAACAAGAAGATGTAATACAGAGGAATCTAGAATTTGCTAAATGTAAATGTTGTCAGAAATATTGACAAGTCTATGTGTAGATGCACCCCCATCTGGTGGGCTTTTTGACACTGCAGGACATTTTTGCCCCTTAACAGTAATTTAGAGCCATTTAAGCTATTCTCCATTCTGGCACCATGAAGAGGACCTGATATTAGGAGGCATTTTTTCAGTGACGTCATTTTAAGCTTCATGCAAGGAATGTACATAGCTCCAGGAACACAGATATTTTGAGAATCCCACCAGATGGACCATTATGATTCACGACAGATCAAAATAATATAAACTAAACTGTAATTGCTCTTAAATCGATACCTTCTCTAAAGATCCATAGAACAGTTTCGGACACCAACCTGTGACAGATGTTGTTGGTGTAATTATTAAACAATCATCATCATTATCGCTGTCACTAATGACCATTGGAGAGTCACACGACTTAAAGGTATTAATAGCTTCTGTATCAGAAGTCCTTAGTCCTGTGAACAACATAACATGGTATAGAGAACTGAACTATGTACTGTGTCCAATACCAGAAATTTAGACTGTATCTGGAAAACACAGCTAATTACAACTTACTTTTGTGAACGGATATTTCCTCACTTCTAGAATCCTCATCATCATCATCAGAAATCACAATGACATCGGTGGATCTGTGGAATATAGACATATAAATCAATGGGTGAAACTTTAATATCGAACCCTCAGAACTCTTATTACTTGGATGACATAATTGATTCCAGCAGATCAGAGTAGATAATATAAACACAGAGACCCCCAATGGGACCTGAGCTCAACATTGGAGAAGAGGTGTTTCTATCCTACATGTAGATGCCATTGCTTGATGATGGTAAATTTGCATTTAGATCTGATAAAGAGAGATGAAATGGATATATTAGCTTCTTATTATAAATGATAGTAGTAACTGAAAGAAAACAGAGTTTATCCCACTTATCACCTACCAAGATGTCAGTGAAATATCTCATTCTTAGGCTGGGTTCACACGACTTATTTGCGGGACGTAATTACGCCCTGCAATTACGTCGTGTGAACGGGGGCGGGGCGGGAGTGGGGGAGGGAGCGGGGGGCCGGCACCGCGCCGGCCCATAGACTTTCATTACCAGCCGCGCATATACGCGCTGGTATTCACATGTCACTTATCCCCCCCGCGGCGGATTCGCTGAGCAGGGAGAGGAGACGTAATCCATAGTTCTCTATGAGAACTGTGGATTACCGTAATGACTGGGATGTATTCCAGCCGTAGTTTGCGCACTCCGCCGCGTAATTACGGACTAATATATATCACATTTTAAGCCGTGTGAACATAGCCTATGTCATCACACAGAACAATTAGTACAATTGGCCAATTGACTGACATCTCAGAACCCCGTAGTCATAGATTGCCTGGCACCTTAGACTTCAGGCACCCAGTAGACCTGACTTTAAGTCATGCACATGGCCTTAAAACATTTGTGTCTTTATCATTATCTATTGTCCTGTGCAGCCTTCCTCTAGTCCCATCCTGTTTGTCTTAATTTCAGTCCTACAACATTGTGAATATTATATTAACATATTAATACATATAATTTATACATGAATGGGCATTGCTCAGTGTATTTATTTGCAGATTTTCCCATTCTGAAATTTTCATTTACTTAGGGCTACACTTATGCACAGGCCTATAGCACAATCTAACCCTTCAATTATATATTTAATCCAGCTGTGTAAAAGGCAAAACTTCCAAAATTATGTCACAATATAGAGATATTTGGTATATAATTACATAAGCAGGATAGAAAACTTAATGGTCCTCTACAGCATACTTAATGGAGACCATAGTGGTTGTCACCTGAAGAAAGGTATACACTACTAATGTGGGAAAAGTCACTGCTAAATTCAGTATATATGATCAGATTCTATTCCAGGGCTAAAAACTGCTAAACTGTAACTCTGCTGCTATTCTGATAAATCCAGCTAATGTCAAAGAACACACAGGAATAACAGAGACCATATTGTATAAGAGCTGCGTACCTTGTTCTCTGGGTGTTACCTAGGATATTATATCACCTTCCTGATCTTTAATTGGAAGTCTTGTTTTTTTTTATCGGATGAGACTAGAAAAATGGAACAATATAAGACAAAACTGTCAATGAAGTTCTCCAAATAGCGCTCCGACATACTTGAATAACACATGGATAGGCGCATTAATTTTACTATGCAAGGAATAACAGACGCCAGATTTTAGAAAGGATTGTACTTTCAGGTGCACTTTACACTGATTTAATGTGCCACAAAACTGACGTGCCACTTTTTGGACATGTCACCCAATATTTCTTGAACATTGACGTCACTAAGGGCCATCATATATACCAGACACAGTAAACACTCCCAGCTATTTATAAGTTCCTGACAATAAAATAGTATCATTTATCTCCTTCTGTGTATAAGAAAGAACCTGTTATCCAAGATCTCCTATTATATTGACCAATGTTCCCCAACTCCAGTCTTCAAGGCCCACCAACATCTAATTTTTTCAGGATATCCCACAGAATGCACTGACAATAATGAAATCACCTGTGCAATAGTAAGGAAAGCCAGAAAACATGACCTGTTGGGGGGCCTTGAGGACTGGAGTTGGGGACCCCTGATAAAGACTATTCATGAATTCATGGATGGTTGCCCCCAGCATATAATGAACATACAAGTAGGAGACAGACCGACCACACCTGACCAGTTCAGTTTATGAAATATAGAAAAAATTTAAAAAAATGAACGGCTCACCTGATGTAACTCCTCATCACTGTTATCGTCCTCTGAGTCGGATATTATAATAATACGATTAAAACGCTTTTTTTTCGCCATTTCTACAATAATAAAAAAGCTCGCTCCTCACTCTGTAACACCTTCTAACACCCTCAATGAGATTAGCATCTCCTGGGCCTTTAGAACTAACGTTATATTGTGACATCATGACACTGATATTGTGACTTCATTTTATGAATATTACCAGGTGTGTGACAAAGAAGTATTGTGACATCAATAGTCATGTGACATTGGTATAGCAATGCCATTGGTGAAATATTACTATAGGAAACAAATGTATAAATATATGGGGCCAGCCTGAAGCTTAATGATGGCCTATGCAATACTTTCTGCTGACTCCCTCCTTTATGGTTTACTATATAGTGCCCTATGCAGTACTTTCTACTGGAACAGAGAACAAATAATACTGCCGGCTTCATAAATAACACTATATAATCGATGAGAGAGAGGATTTAGCTACTTGGGATCAGGGGGTGCAAGCCTCAGAGCCAGTAGTACCGTTTACAGTAGTGACAAATACTGCACCTCATGGGAGTTCACAAGTCACATACCCCTAAGGTCAGTCCTGTAAGTATAAATAGAAAAAATGGCACAAAATATATTTAATCACCTACAAGAAGAAGAAAGTTATCATTTTATACTGTATTGTATTGACAAAGCTGAAAGCCCAGAAACAAGCATTAAAACTGCAAACCACACAAACAGTTTAACCTCATTTTCTAGCTTTGGCTTCAGATACAATCTTGAAGGACTCTGGACATTATTGTTTGCCCACAATTTTTCAGGTCACTAAAAACAGTGTTGTTTTTTGCTTGTCATAAATTCACAGAAATTCAATGTCTGACATTACCTAAATCTTCTATGCAAGTTCACAACTGTAAATGATCCAAGATAGAAACTGATTACTGACATGATATTACATGTTACCTTGGATAAATCAGTTTATATACCAGACACTGACAATTCTCACTGCACTGTTAGAGATGACGCACATCTCCAGGATCATCACCTACAGACAGACCCCTTACTCCTTATCAGGACTATGTAGTTAGTGGTAATGTGGTCATCATCCTAGAGAGCAGGAGCGGTAGTAACACTGAACCAACAGCAGATATTATATAATGATAATGTAATGTTTCCCATATTGCTGGTTTATAATTGTAATGTTCTTAATAGATTTAAGTTCAGTTCACACTACTGTCAACGTTCTGTTCTTAAAAGTGGTTTTCTGAGAAACCCTTCTAGTGGCTGGGATTGTATTAGAATAAAATAATAGCAGATATTCCCCTCTAGCTCCACCATCATACCGACCCCACCGGCACATTGAGGTCCCCCAGTTATGATGTTATGTACATGGCTCACATGACTGTAGCCAATCATTGGCTTCAGTAGTCACTGAATACTGAGGTCAGTGATTGGATTACAATCAGATGAGCTATGTACATGACCTTACTGTTGGAGGATCAGAGAGGGATATTAGACCTCCAACAGCTGTGGAACAGCAGTGAGGGGAGAAGTGTTTGTTAGTACAATTATGAGGATACCAAATTTATATAGCACTCAAAACTTATTTATTTTTATTTTTTTTTAATATAAAATCCTTTGTTTTTATATTGCCATATTCTGAGAACCGTAATCCAGCTGAAAGGCCAGGACAAGGCATTTTGGCACCTTGGGCTGACAGGGTAAATGGCACCTCCTCTATCTTCCACTCCGAGAAAAATTCTAATTCCTGGTCATGTCCTGAAACATAACACCTTCAGTTGTGCCTGCCTCAGCTATGTGAAATGGGAAAAAAAACAATTATGCTATTTTCTTTGGAGGTGCAGGATACATGACATAACTTTATTCCGTTTTTTTTAATTTTTTTTAAATTAAATTTATGTTGCATTTTCTGAGACCAATAACTTTTTTATTTTTCTGTCTATGGACCAGTATAAGAGCTTGTTTTTTGTGGACTGCAGTTTGGTATTCATTTGAACCATTTTTGGATACCAGTAAATTTCTGATCACTGTTTATTTCAATTTTTGGAGAGGGAATGCGACCCACAAAATCTAAAGAAAACACAAGTTTGACTCTGGGTTTTATGTTATAATAGCTTTCCCCAGGTGACCTAATTGACCTGTTAAAGGAGTTTTCTACGATAAAGATTAGTAGAGATGGGCGAATTTCTAAAAAATTAGATTCGGTGACTTCGCCGAATTTTCCGACAAACTTCATTTCGGCCGAATGACTTCGGGACGAATTGCGTTAAAAAACAGCTATTTCCAGGCTGCACAGAGCCTGCAGGGTGCTGTAGAATGTTGTGCCATGCTTGAATATGCAGAGGGAGCTTGGTTTGGTCTTCATACAATGTTGTGTTTTAGTATGACATGCACATGACTTAGCCGCCGCTCTTTGAATCGCTTCACTATAAAATTCCCTGGGCACTTAAGAGGGCAAAACTGACCAAAAAAACTGAAGGGGGAATGTAGCTGATAAAACATGGCACAAAGTGAAAAAACAAGCTGATTGCTCAGGTGGGGAACATCAGTGAAGAGTGTGGAGGGGGACGGCGGCAGCCCCAGCAGTGAGGTCAGACGTGGCCATGATTTCTGGGGTGCCAAAAAGGAGAAGGGCCCTAGAATGGACAACACACAGTGTGGGGGTCACGGCAGCAGCAGCTGCGTAGACAAAAAATGGGGAAATATGATAAAATCTGGAGGAAGGCAAAAAAAAGGAGTTGGCCACAGGTGGAAAAAGTGACAGTGTGGAGGTGACGGCAGCCCCGCAGCATGAGGTCAGGCAGTGGCACCCAAAGATATTCTGGAGGTGGCAAAACAGGAGTAGGCCATAGAAATGGCACAATCACACAGTGTGGGGGGGTCACGGCAGCAGCAGCATGGGGTCAGACAGTGGCAAATGACATTCTGGAGATGGCAAAAAAACTGGAGTAGGCCACAGAGTGGGACAATGAACCCGTGTGGAGGCACGGGCAGCAGCGCATGAGGTCAGGCAGTGGCACAATCACATTCTGGAGGTGGCAAAAACAGGAGTAGGCCACAGAGTGGCACAATGACACAGTGTGGAGGTCACGGCAGCAGCAGCATGAGGTCAGACAGTGGCAAAATGACATTCTGGAGGTGGCAAAAACGGAGTAGGCCACAGAGTGGCACAATGACACAGTGTGCAGGGGGCATGGCAGCGCAGCATTAGGTCAGTCAGTGGCATAATGACTTTCTGGATGTGGCAAAAACTGGAGTAGGCCACAGAGTGGCACAATGACACAGTGTGGAGGTCACGGCAACCACAGCAGCATGAGGTCAGAGAGTGGCACAATGACATTCTGGAGGTTGCAAAAACAGGAGTAGGCCACAGAGTGGCACAATGACACAGTGTGCAGGTCATGGCAGCAGCAGCATGAGGTCAGACAGTGGCACAATGACATTCTGGAGGTGGCAAAAACTGGAGTAGACCACAGAGTGGCACAATGACACAGTGTGGAGGTCACGGCAGCAGCAGCATCAGGTCAGACAGTGGCACAATGACATTCTGGAGGTGGCAAAAACAGGAGTAGGCCACAGAGTGGCACAATGACAGAGAGTGGAGGTGACGGCGGCAGGAGCAACAGCAGCAGCATGAGGTCATATAGTGGCACAATGACAGAATGTGGAGGTGGGTGGCAATACCAGTCCCTGGTAAAGATGGTTGGAGAAACTGTCAGCAGATGTGTGGCATCAGGCGGGTGGCAGCATCAGAATAGCGGCTGAGGCAGGTAGTTTGAACCCAGACTCATTTCTCACAGTTTGGGTGAGGCGTCATGGCTGATGTAGTCTGAAAGCCTAAGGCATTGGTGTGTGGAAATCCTAGGCCGATCCACGCTGATTCATCTTGACAAAGGTCAGTCGTTCCACATTTCCCCCTGGAAAAGCGGGTTCTCCTTGGGGTAACGAGGGCCCCCCGCCGCATAAACACCCGCTTAAATCCCACACTACGGGCCCGGGGCGGGACAGTTTTTCTCCATGCAAATCGGAAAGTTGCGGCCCCCCAATCCAGTTTGGCGGGACCCCGGGTTTCCTTTGATGTTGCTGCTGTGGCGCCTGCCCTCCTCATTTAAGGGGTGAAGGAAGTGCATAGTAAACTCCAGACTTAGGTTGTGCTGTTGGAGCTGGGAAATCCCTACCCCCCCCCCCTTTCCCAGCAGCCGGGCCCATTTAGTGGGTAAAGGGGCGAAAAAACCCCCCCGGTCAGACCTGTCAAAAGGGGGGGAGATCCCGCCTTGGCAGCGGCCAACTGATCCCAGAGGTTTTCCCCTATAGTATTTGATTTTGTCCTCCCTTTTTTTGGGTTGGGAAAAAGGCTCCCCCTTTTTTGGGAAAGGGGTTAGCGAGGCCCAACGGGGGTGGACCCAGAAAAAGTAATCCCTCTCCGGATGGGATTTATTCAGCTTTTCACTAGAGAAGCAAAATCAGATGTGCGGGCCATTTTTCAAGTGACCCCGGGGAGGCTCCCGCCTCCATCTCCACTGTATACTCCCAAACGGTCCCTTTTGGGGTAATCTGCCTGTTTTCCCTCATTTTAAATTCCCTCCCCCGGGTTTGCTCCTGCCCCTCCTCTCTTGTCCCCGGGGGAAAAAAGAAAATACACTTTTTTCCCCGGGACAATACTTCTGCCCCAAAATGTCCTCCTCCCCCTCCTCCTCCATTTCATTTCCCCCCCGGACTCGGGTGGCCGAAAGATGTATTTCCCACGTCTCCAGTCCCTCCCCAAGAAAAAGTTTCGGGGGCATCTTTTCCCAGGGACATGAAGCGGGGAATGCGTTTTTTCACCCCTTTGTCCGGGGCGACTGACAAATAACTTTCGCCCCCTCGAAGGGCCCTAAAAAAGGGAAAGGGTTTGTCACGCATGAGGGGCCATTGGCTGACATCAAAGTTACACAGGGGAGTCTCCTGTCCGCCGGATCACCCAAAAAAATGTTAATGGCCTTTCTTTTTTCATACAGTCGGCCCAACCCATGTGCAGGTTTGGGAAAAACATCGCATATCAGGTGTTGTTGGGGGGGGGCCGTTTGCCGTTTGCATCTCTAGGGGGGGTTTTCCCTGGCTTTTTTTGGAAATGGATAAAGTGCATGCTCTTTTTTGGGCCTTTTCAGAATCTTTTAAAGATCGGTGGAAGACTTCGCAACCTTTTCACAACCAGATTAAATACGTTCACCAGGGACGGCACATGGCCCTTTCCCCCCTCGGTGCAGCCGGTGGACCCCATGTTCCCCCCTTTGTCTGTCACCATGGTTCCGTTTTTGCAGTTGGCGCGGAAAAAGGGGCACCAAAAATCGATTTTTTTGCTGCATGACGCGGGCATTTTCCTCTCCTGTGTGACTTCATTCGCCGGGGGAAACCCGGTTTTAGAAAAACTGGTGAACCGTGTCCCCTTTAACACTTGTGGTAAAATGGAGCAGTACTTGTGAAGGTGAGTTGGTGGTGGTGGTGGAGGAGGAGGAGGCGGACTTTTGGGGCCCCAGGAGCCGCAGTTTCAAAAAGGGGGGGAAAAAGGGGCCGTCTCCTTTTCCAAGGGTTGTGGGGGTGCCTGGGCGGGGAAGACATTCCCCCAATGGGGGTTTTTTTTTTAAAGGACTTTAAAACGGGGCCCTGACCTTTTATTTTACAGCTCCGGGACGGTCCGCGTTTGCCCTTGGAAAAAACCGATAACCCCAAGGAGGGCCCACCTTGGGGTTTAATTTTTATAAAGTGATGGTCTCCCCTTTTTGGAAAATAAATTAGGGGGTTTGGGGAAACTCCCATCTCGGCTCGGAAAAGCCATTGTTTCTAAAACGGTGAAAAAAGGGAGAGACCTCATTTCCAAAATTTGGGAAAGGAGCGACGGTCAGCTGCGGGCACCTTAGGAGGGGTGGACGCTTTACTGTTGTCTCTTTGCAATCGCCTCGCTGAACGACTGCTGGCGCCATGAGTAGCGGGGAAAGCAGGGGGGCTTCTGGACCGGGAGGAAAGATGGCAAAGAAAAAAAAGCACCCTTCTGCAGAGGTGGTGGAAACCCTTTACTGGCTACAATGGCCCTGCGTGCAAAAAAAGGCCGCTGCTGCGGCCCGGGAAAACATTTGGGCCACCAAAATTCTGAAACGACGTTTCTCCCGGCCCCCAGATGGTGACGCTGCATGGGGTTGCGCAGGGCCCTGGGGCCAACATTTGGGTCCTGGCCACTTTTTCCCCCGATTCTACCCGATTTTCCCCTATTCGGTTTCCCTTTGGTTTTTCTTAGCAAAGAACTGCCACAACCCCGAGTAGTTTATTTTACCGCCAACGCTTTCCCCACTGAGTGGGCTACTACGCCGGTGCATCGCTGGGGCCCCTTTTGCCTACTTTCTTGGCCCCGCAAAGGGGTTTTTACCCGTGGCCCCTTGGCTCCCGACCTCACACTGCGGTACCCTGCTGACTTAAAGGGCCCCACAACCCACTTGCTGGCTGTTGCCCCTGCCTGAGCACAAAACTGACGCCCTTTTCTCCTGAAAAATGATGAAGCCCTTTCTTCAACCCCCCTCCCAAGTGCGGTCGGCTACATCATCATTATTTGGTTTTTTCCATTATCACTGCTTTTTCCCCATCAGGGTTTTTTTGGGGGAAAGCAGAGGCTGCCCCCAAAAATGACCCCCATGCAAATCTCCAAAACTATTTCTTTGCCCCTACTGCAAGAAACAGGGGATATTTTGGGCCCCATTTCTTCACTGCCCAAATTTGGCTGAATGCCCTTTTTTCCCCCTCGCTATATAGTGGCGCTGAAACCCAGACCCCATAGTAGATCCTGGGGAGGGAAAAGGAAAGGGGGAAAAGGCGGGGTTGAGGATAGGGGGAGGGGCTGTCCCCTCCCGGGGCCCTTTCCCAAATAAGGGTTGTTTCTGACGTTCCCACCCACTCTTCGCTGGGGTTTTTCAGATGTCTCTGGGGGAAGAGGATGACCTAGGCAACCAATCAAGAACCATTGGTTGCTGAAAAACCCGGCCCCTAGATGACCCGGCAGTTTGGGGCCCCAACCCAGTGACCCCTGCGGGACGTTCCCCCGCCTTTTGTTGGCGACCTGGGCCCGCTCCCGGAATTTTTTTTGCCAAATGCCCCTTTCCCGGTGAAAGGGCCTTTCCATCTTTTTCTGAATACTGTTTTTCTTTAAAAAAAACGGAAATTGTTTGGGTGAAGATTTTCCGTTTAGAAAAAATACAAACCCCGTATTTTTTTTCCAAAAATTTTAAACCCTAACAAAATTGGGTAAACCCTTGGATTTTAAATTGCGCTCCCCCAAAAAGGCCCGGAAAAAAAAATTTTTGTATGTGTAGTTTAAAAAAACACTGTGTATTTTACTGAATGTAAAAAGCACAAAAAAGGCTTAATTAACCTTGGGGATGGGAAATTTTGCTTCATGCAAAATTTTCTTCTTTGGGGGTGAAAAAAAAAGGTTTCCCTTTTTTGACCCCAACAGCAGAAAAAGTTAAATTTAACCCCCGGATTTAAAATTTCGCAAAAAAAATTTTGGGAACCCAAAAAAACCAGGGTTTGTACCGTGGTTTAAAAATGGCGTGTTTTTTCGGTACACAACAAGGAGAAAAACTTGTAATTAACCTTTCGGGGTTTTTAATTTTTTGGGTACGGGAAAAAGGGTTTTTTTTTGGGGGTTTAAAAAGACGGTTTTTTTTTTGTGCCACAACAGCCGAACAAAGCTTAATTAACCCCCGGATGTAAAATTGCGCCCAAAAAAAAATTTGGGAACCAAAAATTTCCGTTTTTACGGTTTTTTACAATGGCGTGTATTTTACGGTTAAAAACAAGAGAAAATCTTATAAAAAACCTTCGTTATGAATTTTTGTACAGGAAAATATGTCTTTTTTGGCGGTTGGGAAAAAGACGGTTTCTTTTTGTGCCAAAAAACGGACAAAAGCTTAATTAACCCCCGGATGTAAAATTTCGCAAAAGAATTTGGGGCAACCCAAAAAACTTTCCCGCTTTGTAGCGTTATACAATTGGCGTGTTTTTACGGTTCACAAAAAGGGGAAAAACTTTTTAAATTTTTTCCCCGGTTATGAATAGTGGTTAGCCGGTTTATTAAACGAACCCAAAAATTTGAATTTAGCCCCAAATTTTTATATTCAAACGAAAATTTTTTGATCAAGCGATAATTTAGGTTTTAAAAATTTTGATCATTATTAATATTTTCGCCATTTTCGCTTTTCCCGTCATTTTGGGGGGGCCAGCAAAACGTTACAGAAAAAAGGAGGTGAGTTGGTTGGGGGGTTCAAAAAGTCAAATTTTGGGTTGTTTTATAGGTTTGCGAGTTGGCTGGAAAATACAAAGACCTCGTTTTACAAAGAACGCCCTTTTTTGTTCATGATTTAGTGACCTTTAGCGTTCCCTAGAGGAGGACGGCGCTCTTTCATGTGTCCAAAAAGCTCAGCGAAATTATTTTTTTTTTTACAGAGGGGGGCTTACTGTTTTGCCCGTGATCCTTACAATTAGTTTTGATTTGAGATGGAAGATTTTTTACAGTTAGGTAGGGGAATTTTAAAAGGGGGCATCTACGCTTTTAAAGTCACAAAAGGGGGGGGGGGGGGGGGGGGGGGGGGAAAAAAAAAAAAAAGGGGGGGGTGAAAAACAGACAAGCTCTATAAAGAATTTCTGGAATTTTGTTCCCAAGAATTAGTGTAGACATTGCAAGGGAATTTGCTTTTTATTAACAGTTTTTATGGGGGCCTGAAATTATATTAGGTTTCACATTTTTTCTAGTAACTGCAGGGCTCTTTGTTAGGTGCAAAACCCCCCTTTTTTTATCAGTATAATTTAAAATAGGGTTTTCTTTTTCAAATTTTTCCCATTCCAGCTTTGTTGTTTTAGCCCCCCCCTTTGGGAGTTAAAAATTTGAATTTAAACTATTTTTTTTAGTCACCCCGGTTGATAGGGGCCAAAAAAAAAACCTTTTATTATTCCCATTCATTTCAATTTGTGTTTTTTTTACTTTGGCGGGTTACAGCTTTTTTTCATTGAGGCACCCTTGGGAAATTAAAAAAAGAAAACAGAAAATTTTTTTAGTCACCCCCAGGTGAATTGAAAGGTGCCAAAAAAAACCTTATTATCCGAATTTAAAATTTTAGATAGTGTTTTTTTTACTTTGGGGAGGCCCCGCTTTGTTTTAAGATCTTTCTTTGCAGTTTAAAAATGAATACAAACAATTTTTGGGAGTCACCAAAGGGAATTTTAAAGGTGCCAAAAAAAACCTTTTTTTTATCCGGAAAACTTTAAAAGATAGTGTTTTTTACTTTGGGGCATACAAACTTTGTTCTTTGAGGCACCTTGCACTTAAATGTGGAATTAAAAAGGAATTTTGTAGCACCCCAAAATTAAAAAATTGTTTTTGGGGGGGCCAAAAAAAACCCCTTTTTTTATCCCAATACATTTTCAGATAGTGTTTTTTTTTTTTAAATTTGGCGCCCCCCTAAGCTTTGTTCCTTGAGGCACCCTTGGGACTTAAATTTTGAAAACAGCAATTTTGTAGTCACCACAGGTGGGAAATTAAAAAAGGGGCCAAAAAAAAACCTTTTATTAATTTCCCAATAAATTTCAGATACGTGTTTTTTTTTCCCCTTTTGGGGCAGGCCCGCTTTTTTGATAGATTTACTTTTTCAGTTTAAATTTGAAAACAGCCCCAAATTTTTAGTACTACAGGTGAATTGGTTGGTGCAAAAAAAATAACCCTTTTTTTTTTTCGAATACATTAAGATTTTTTGTTTTTTTCATTTTTGGGGGGCCTACAGCTTTGTTCATTGAGGCATTGGCACTTAAATGTGAATACAAACAAATTTTTTTGTCACCACAGGTGAAATTTAAAGGTGCCAAAAAAACCCTTTTTTTTTTCCGAATTCATTTCAGAAAACGTGTTTTTTTTATTTTGGCGAGGCCCGCTTTGTTGGGTAGAGTAATTTTTCAGTTTAAATTTAAAAACAGCAATTTTTTTATTTACCACAGGTGAATTGAAAGGGGCCAAAAATACCCTTTTAATATCCGTTACATTTTCCAGGCCCGGTGTTTTTTTTACTTTTTGGGCAGTCAAGCTTTGTTGATAGATCTACTTTGATTTAAAATTTTAAACCAGCAATTTTGTTTTTATTTTAAAAGGGATTTGGAAAAGATGTTATTTGCTGTTTTTAATAAGAGACTTTTCCAAAAACTCTTCCTTTCCGTCTCAATTTTTATTTTTTCTGAAAAATGGACGAAATTAAAGGGGGTAAGCAACAAAAGGGGGGGGTTAGGGGCATAGAGGGGAGAGGGAGAGAGAAATGGTTCCCCCTTTTCCCCCTGCCCCCCCCCCCCGGGGGGGGAAAAAAACCACGGGGAAAAAGCCCAGTGGATTTTATCAGTTCCCGGGGCCCTCAAAGGGGGGTTACCCCTGGGGCAGGGCCCCGGGGAAACTCCGTAACGAAAAAGCGTCGCCCAATTTTTGTTTCCTTTTAGTGGTTTAAAAGCAACCTTTCATCCCGCAAATCTTCCTCCTCGCCTCCATTCCGGCCACAAAGTCGTCATTTGCATCTCAGGGATCCGTCCAAAAATGAAGCAGCCCCAAAAGTCAAAATGTGTTCCCAAACCCCTTGGGTTTATTAAACCATTTTCTGAAGACCCTTTTGATGGGGCAAAATTTCGGGGTTGGGGGCAGAAGGCCTGTTAAAAAATCAAGAGGGCCCCAAAAGGGATGATTTTCTCTGCTCTGGCGCCCAGTTATGATGCCCTCAGAGGAGGAGAAGGGGAAACCAAATCAAATCGGCAAAAAATCCGGGCGGTCGGCAACGCCTTGCAGTCCCTCTTGGGTTGTAGCCCGCGCTCCCCGGATTTCGAAAGTCAGGGGCGACTAAAGCACCCCGTGTTGATGTTTTAAGATTTATGACGGACATTTCGGATTAACGTTTGGGCTTTTTTAGCAAAATTTGCTTGCGGAGTTAAAATGTTTGAGCGATTGGGGGTTGGCTTTTCGAGATCGATCGTAGTCGATAGTGGCCCCTATCGATAAGGTTTTCATAGTGAGGCCCCTCGTTATGAGCGATTTCCCTTAATTTTAGGGGGGGAGCAAAAACACCTTATTATTAACCCCAAAAAAGGGGTGGGAAAAAGCTGAAATTAACATCCACAACAGGGCAAATGGATACGTGCTTTCATCTTTGGGAACACACTTTTGGTTTTAAAAGTCACAGAAAAATTAAAATCAAGACCATTCACTTTCCCTGTCTTGTTTCCACAGCATGACCCCTTAAAAAACCCGCATCAAACCCCAAAAATTTAAAAAAAAAACCAGAAAGGGAGTATGATTTGAACCATATGTTTCTTGAACTGGACATTGGGGAAAATTTCCCCGTCCCGGAAACCCCAGAAAGAGCCCGAAACCTGCATGACCCACAGATTTAAAAAATGCCCCAAAAAAGGAAATTTTCAACCACCATTTTTTGTTTTAAAATGGCCCCCTAAAAAATTTTCTGTCCCGTTTCCCCCAGAATGACATTAAACCTGTCTGACCAAAGTTTTTTAAAAAAAGCCGGAAAAAAAAGGGGTCTTTCAACCACCATTTTAGTTGAACGGGGCATCTTTCCCCGTCCCCGTCCGGGGCCCAATATGGGCCATTAAAACCCGTCGGGCCCCCCGATTACCCCAAAGTTTCCGGAAAAAAGGAGTCTTTTTAACCAAAACCCTTTTGTTGAAAATGGGGCATTTGACTAGAAGTTCCCCGTGCCCACAGCAATTTACCCAGGGCCGGGGTTTTCAGTGGGGTGCGGTGAGAGCCCGGTGGGTCCGTCATCTATTTAAAAACGCAGGTTTTAAAATTTTCCCGATGACGCCAAAACAACAAAAAAAAGTCGTGTGAAGCAGAGTGGGGGAAACGGAAAATGGGGAGAACCCAGCCTTTTCCCCGTAACCCCAGTCAAGGACCTGGGTAGGGCCCGGGCCCCCCCGTTTGAGTGCAGGAAAAATTGAGCTTAATTGGGGAAAAATGGGGGGGTTAACGCTTTCCCGTTACACCCCGGTGCCCCTTTTTCTTTGGGATTTTTTTTCATTTTTCTTTAAAGTGCTGGAGGAAAAATTGGGCTCTGTTTCTTTTTTTCTCTGTCCGGTTTCCCCCATATCCATGTCCCCTGAATTAACCCTTTTTGGTCAAGTTTTTTTTCCCGGGACCTCCCTTGTACCCAATTTTAGGGGGAAATTTTTTTCCAGCTAAATTTTTTAACATGCAAGTTTTTTAGTAGTTTAATTCTAGAAAAAAAATTTTTTAAAAAGGGTTTGGGAAACCCACCATGTCCCTTTTTTTTTCCTTTTTTTCATTTTATTTTAAAGGGGGTTTTTCAATACCGGGATTTATAGCTATGTAAAGGGTTTGCAAAAAAAAAAGTCATTTTGCAAAAATTTTTGTCCATTAACAGTGTCCTTTTATTCCCCGTTTCTGACGCACACACCTTGAGCCCCTCTTGGGCAAATTTTGGGGGGAACAAAAAGGGGGTTGAAAACAACATTTTTTTGAAAAGGACCTGTAGTATAGCTGCCCTGGGCCAGCAAAATGCCCCAAAAAAATTTAAAAAAATGACCCCTGAAACCACTTTTTTACCCAATTTGGGAAAAAACAAATGTCTATTTGAAAAACAAAAATTTTTTTTTAATAGGGGCCCCGTAAATTGCTGCATTTCAAAACAAAATGCCCCCCCAAAAATTTAAAGCATTTACCCCTTTAGCCCTTTGGGGCAATTGTGAAGAAAAATTTCTGTTAAAACAACATTTTTTTTTTTAATAGGACCGTAGTAAATTTGGGGAAATGGGCCCCTTAGAAGCCACATTTTTGTTTCAAAGGACCCTAATTTTAAACGGGATCTACTGAAAAAGGGCTCAAAACCATTGACAATGGAAAAAATTTTTTAAGGGTAAAGTGAGTAAAAGGAATACGGTGTTTTTCATGAAACTTTTCTGGGCTTTTATAGTTCCTCACAGGGAAAAGGAATAAAAAAAAAGAGAAAAAAAATTGGGAGTAAGAAATGATATTTTTTAAAAAAAAGTTTTCCCAAAAGGGCCCCTTTCTGTTTTAAAAGGAATGTGAAGTAGACCGGCAACTAATCGGTGACCCCGACCCAAATTTGGGGGCCCCAACTCATCAGGTCCATGGGGTTGATTCATCTTGATGAAAATCAAAAAGATCCCCCATTATCTGTGGAAAGCCGGATTGGTTTTTTCTGTAATGACTCCCCCAGCTGTGTGAAGGTTCCCCTCGATATGACGGGTGGTGCTGGGCGGACAAACACCTCTATGGGGTGTGAGCCCCGCTCGGGCCAAATTGTTCCCATTTTTGGGAAAACCCCGAAATCTATTGGGTCCGGAACCCCATGCCAAAAAAAATCGGTGTTTAGAAGAAGATAGGGCGTGCACCCTGGGTCTTAAACTGTTTTCTGTGTGTTGGATGTGTGCCCTGCAATTGCTGCGTTGGTGAGGTGGAAATAAAGATTGCCCAAAGGGCACCCATTAGGGGTTCCGCCCCCTTGCCTTTCTGCTGCCTACGCCCACTTGGACTTATGCTGGCCGTCAAATGATGTTGTTCCACCCTGACATTTGGGGGAAAAGTGAAAAAAAACGCAACAGTTTTTCCAGGTTGATTCAATCGCCCAAAGGTTTTCCATTTCCCGCATTTTCTTCTATTTGGGGGGGTGGAAAAGGGAAAGTGTGATTTTTGTTTTGTAAAGGGGGGTCCAGGAGGGTGGCCACCGTAAATGGGTTTTTCATTTTTTATGGCCTTAATGCGGGGATCAGTTGGGGGGAAAAGGAGCATCCAAACACTCATGTGAGAGACGGAGCCTTGATTTCCCAAGCCTTTTGGGTCGAGGGGCACTAGCAAACTGATCTTCCTTAAAATTTCCCCCCTCCGCCTCCAAATTTTGCGCCAAACCCCTTCCCAGGGGAAAGGGGCATGGTAACTTCCCGGGGGGGCTAGGAATACCCCCTCCTCCCTCCCCCTCCGCTGGGCCCCCGGCACCGCTTTTAAACGCCCCGGGCTTGCCTGAAAATGATTTCACCCCGAGGCTGATGCGCCCCCCTTGCACTAGTCTGGGGCCCCGAACCATGCCCAATTTTTAAAAACCCATTTAAAATTTTGAAAAATGTCGGGCCTTGTGGATTTTGACGGGGGAGGGAAAGGCTCCGTGTCCCCATCTGTGTCCCTCTCCTCCCCCGTCGCTGGGGGGGGACCTGTTGTTTCAGAGTGTCCAAAGATCGTTCCAGAACTAAGATCCCCCCCACCCCCCCGCTCATGCTGGCAGGGAATTTTTTCCGCACGACCCTTTTTGGTGGCTTCTTTTAAAAATGGGAAGGATGGTTTAGAAGCTTTTCAAACCCGCCTCCCCTCTCGGTGGGTTTCAACACCCCGGGGGGCCGCACCGCTTTTTGTCGGCCATGTGTTTATTTGTACTGCGTTTAAAGGGGCATTGCGGCCCGCCGGCCCCATCGTGGGGGGCATGTGGAGGGTGGAATTTTCCCGCGTGTTGCCACGTCAACAATGAAAAGGGGGTTTTACGGGGGGGGCCGAGGGTGACGGCTGCACGCAGCCCGGCGGGACGAAGCAAGGGGGGTTTCGAACGGCGGAAGTGCGGGGAAATCAGACCTCGGCCCTTTTCCGCAGGGGAAATCCCAGACCGGGTAGCCTTTTTTAAAAATTTTTTGGAAGGACAAAAAGGGTTTATGACATGTGCCAGGCAAGGGGTGTGCTCCAGCCTTTCCGAATTTTTTTAAGGGCGGCCAGAGATTTCGCCCGTTTTTTGGCACAAAAGGTTTCCCTTTTCACCCGCCAGTGCTCGGGTCTCGTTGGTTTGAGCCCTCCCGCTCCTTTACTGTGTGTGGACGGGGGGCCCAAAGGGAGATTAATTTTCAAAAAGGCCCGGTGTCTCGGGCAAGTTTATGCCCCCCAGAGGGCCCTTGGGGGGGAAGAGCCCTGCACCATCCCCGGGGTTTGAAGAGCCCGGGGGCCGAAGGGTTTAGAGCCACCCTTTACCCCAGAGACATCCACCCCGCTCACCAAATGAGCTGGGCACAGAGGAATTAAAAGTGGCCCCTTTGGCCCTGTTAATAGTCCATGTGGGGGTGGTGAAAATAGGGCTTTTCCGGACACAGATGCAGACAACGCGCTTTTAAATTTTAGATGAACCGTGGCTTGCCAGGGCAGGGCGGGCCTTTTTTTTGGCAAAAAAAAATGCCTGCTCGGCATTTCCCGGGATTGGGGGGGGTGGGGCCCTGATTGGGGGAACCCCCTCTGTGTCCAAAAAAGCGGGAAAGGCAAAAATTTCCCAAAGGGAAAAACCTTTGGGAAATGGGAACATTCAGGCTTTTGGGTTTGGGGATTTTTTTGGGGTTAAAGTGTTTCTTCTGCTCCCAAACTGGGGAAAACAAAAAGGTTTGGGTGGGTAGGGTGGGCCGGGTGTGCGGGGTGCAGGGTCAAACTAGCGGAAAAGGGGAAGGGGGGAAAGGGTTTGGGGCCCCTGGTGGTGCTGGTGGTACTCGGGGGAGGGTGGAGGTGAAGCCCGGGGCTGATTTTCCCGATCATGGGCTTGAAGAAAATGGGGAGCTGAGGAAAAGCCCTTTGGGGAAAGGCGGAGGAGGAGGGGCGGGGGGGACAGAGGGTGTGAAATGGGTTTGGGGCCCCGGCGTCGGTTTTGGGCCTTTTTTTTTTGGGCCCAAATGTTTCCCCCCATTTCAACTCTTTCATTGCTTTCCCTGTGAAAATTGACAAAGTTGGTGGTGGGGTTTTAAACCCCCTTAAGGTTTTTGCCTCTACTTTTGCGTTTATGGCAAAGGGGGGCTTTTGACTTTGCTGGGTGAATCAGAGGCTTGGTCAAAAAAGGGCCCCAGGTTTTAAAAGGGTTTTTCCTGGACCTTTTTGACGGCGATAAGCGAGGAGGGGGGTTTGCGTGCCCGGGGGCTGGGGGAATATATAGCGGCTTTGCGACCCCCCTCCCCCCTTTTTGAGGCGGGACCCGTACTGACCTCCCCCATCGTCTTCCTCCTCGTCCATGATAAGCGCCGCAAGAAAAATTTCTGCTGAAAAACCCCAGGACCCGAATGTCCCTCATCATCACACAGGGACTTGGCGTCCAAATTTCTGCTCCAGAAGCTGGGGCTAAAAGAAGGGGCACTGCAAGGCGTTGCGACCCCCCGGGTTTTTTTCCGATTGCCCGGTTCCTTCCCTCCTTGATGGCATCAGTAGGGGCATCAGAGCAGACTAAATTCCTTTTGTTTTTAACACCCTTTTCTGACCCCAACGCATTTTGTCATCAAAGGGGTTGCAGAAAGGGGGATTACCACAGTGGGGGGTCACATTGACTTTTGGGATGCTTATGTTGGAGGATGCTGATGTGTGATGTGACTTTTGTGGCGTGATGCGAGGACGAGGAGGTAAGACTGCTAGATGAGGTTCATTAACCCCTGAAGGACAATTTGGGGCGCGATGTTCGTTCTTTAATTCCGGGGCCCTGCCCCAGCGATGACACCCGAGGGTCTGCAACTGACATCCGCTGGCATGCTGTTGCGCCAACTGGAAGGAGCACTTCTCTTATATACCTCCATGTGCTACCCCCCTCTTTGCTCGCTCATTTGTTTCCTGTTTTAGAAATATAAAAAATTTGAGAAGGTATGGAATATTTTTTGGGAAAATCTTTATTAAAAGACGGCAAATGACCGCTTTTCAAATCCCCCTAATCAAAAACAAAATTTCTGGATTCAAATTTAAATGCAAGGTTTTCAAAAAATTGGACTGGGCAAAAGTCCAAAAAAAGGTATTGTTATGTTTTGGTATAATAAACGTTTTTTTTGCACCTTTCATTTCACCCCTTTGGGGAATATAGAATTGCTGTTTTTAAGATTTCCCCTGGTGCTGGTCAATGAACAATTTGGGGGTTTAAAAATCAAAAAACACGTAAAATGTTATGTTTTTTGGGATAAAAAACTATTTTTTGCCCTTTTAATTCACCCTTTGGGGAAAATAAATTGGTTTTTAAGATTTACGTGGATGCTGGTCAATGAACAATGTGGGTGTGCAAAAGCAAAAAACACGTAATGTTATTTTTTCGTATATACCGGATTTTTTTTCACCTTTCAATTACTGTGGGGATTAGAATTGCTGTTTTAAGAATTTGTGGTGCTGCGCATGAACAATTTTGGGGGTGCAAAAGTCAAAAAAAACGTAACTGTTTGTTTTCGTATGATACACGGTTTTTTTGACCTTTCAAAATTTACCCATGGGGAAAATAGAATTGCTGTTTAAAATTACGTGGATCTGCATCAATGAACAATGGGGTGTGCAAAAGTCAAAAAAAAACTAATGTTATGTTTTCGTATGAAAAAAAGGTTTTTTTGCCCCTTTCAATTCCCTTTTGGTGAATAAGAATTGCTGTTTTTTGATTTACGCGAGCTTCGTCAATGAAAAAGCTGGGGGTGCAAAAGGGAAAAAAACGTAAATGTTATGTTTTTGTATAAAAAAGGTATTTTTTGCACCCTTTTAATTTCCTGTGGGGAATTAAAAAATTTTCTGTTTTAAAAATTACGGGAGCTGCGTCAATGAACAATGCTGGGGGTGCAAAAATCAAAAAAAACACGTTAATGTTATGTTTTGGTATAATAAACGGTTTTTTTTGCACCCTTTTAATTCACCTGTGGTGAAAATAAATTGCTGTTTTAAAATTTACGTGGTGCTGCATCAATGAACAATGCTGGGTGTGCAAAAGTAAAAAAAAAGTAAAAAAATGTTAGTTTTTTAATGATACCGGTTTTTTTTTCACCTTTTAAATTACCTGTGGTGAATATAGAATTGCTGTTTTAAGATTACGGGATGCGCGTCAAAAACAATCTGGGGTGCAAAAAACAAAAAAACACGTAATGTTAGTTTTTTTATGAAAAACGGGATTTTTTTCACCTTTTAATTCACCCGTGGGAATAAGAATTGTGTTTTAAATTTACATGGATGCGCGTCATGAACAAAAACCCGGGTGTGCAAAAGTCAAAAAAAAACCCTAAACTGTTATGTTTTTGGGATAATAAACGGTTTTTTTGCACCTTTCAAATTTACCTGTGGTGAATTAGAATTGCTGTTTTAAGATTTACGTGGGTGCTGCGTCAATGTAAAATGCTGGGTGTGCAAAAGTCTAAAAAACGAACTTTTATGTTTTCGTATGTCACGGTTTTTTTTGCACCTTTCAATTCACCCGTGGTGAATATAGAATTGCGTTTTTAAAAATTTCGGGTGCTGGTCAATGACAATTGGGGTGAAAAAATCAAAAAACACGTAAAAGTTTGTTTTGGTATAATAAACGGTTTTTTTTGCACCCTTTTAATTACCTGTGGTGAATATAGAAAAAGCTTTTTAAAATTACGTGGATGCTGCGGGCAATGAACATTGGGGGGCAAAAGTCAAAAAACAGAATGTTTGTTTTGTATGATACACGGTATTTTTGCCCTTTAATTCACCCGTGGGGAATAAGAATTCTGTTTTAAGATTTCGTGGATCTGCGCAATGAACAATGCGGGTGGCAAAAGTCAAAAAAAAACGTAACTGTTTTGTTTTGTATATACACGTATTTTTTGACCTTTCAAACACCTGTGGGGAAAATTTGAATTGCTGTTTTAAAAATTTAGTGGATGCTGCTCAATGAACAAACCTGGGTTCAAAAATCAAAAAAACAGAACTGTTTGTTTTGGTATAATAAACGGGTTTTTTCGCCCCTTTCAATTTACCTTGGTGAATTGAATTTCTGTTTTAAGATTTACGTGGATGCTGCGTTAAAGAACAATGCTGGGTGTGCAAAAATCAAAAAACACGTAACTGTTATGTTTTCGTATGATACCGGGTTTTTTTTGACCCTTTCAATTTCCCCGGGTGAATAAGAATTGTATTTTAAGATTTACTAGATGCGGTCAAGAACAATGTGGGGGTGCAAAAGTCAAAAAAAAACGTAAGTTAGTTTTGGTATAATAAACGGAATTTTTTTTTTCCCTTTTAATTCACCCGTGGTGAAAAATAGAATTGTTTTTAAGATTTACGTGGATTCTGCGTCAATGAACAATCTGGGTGTGCAAAATCAAAAAAAACTTAACTTTTGTTTTGGTATAATAAACGGTATTTTTTGACCTTTCAATTACTTGGTGAATATAGAATGCGTTTTAAAAATTTAGTGGATTTTGCTCAATGAAAAATGTGGGGGTGCAAAAGTCAAAAAAAAACGTAATGTTTTGTTTTTCGTTGATACACCATTTTTTTTACCTTTTAATTTACCTATGGTGAATATAGAATTGCTGTTTTAAAATTTTCGTGGAGCTGCTCAATGAAAAATGCTGGGGGGCGCAAAAGTCAAAAAAAAAAGTAACTGTTATGTTTTCGTATGATACACGGTATTTTTGGGAACAAAAACCCTTTTTTGATACAAAATGCGGTTGTAATTTAACTGCAAGGGGATTATCAACAGTCACGGTGTAAAGGGTAAAAATTTAAAAAGAAACCTATCTGAAATGTATATGATAATAAAAAGGGGAGTTTTGCAGCTAACAAGAGACTGCAGTTACAAAATGATTTGTATCCAAAATTTAATTAGGCTGCCCAAAATCCAGGGAAAAATTTCAATAGCAAATGTTAATAAAAAGATATTCCCCTTCAAGTCTACATAAGTCTTGGGGAATTTATCCCTGTTCTTTATAGATAAGCTTGTCTGTGTTCGCCCCGGGGGCCCCCCCCTTTCTCCCCCGTGAAATTTTCAGCGGGGAGATGCTGCTTTAAAATTTCTAGCTACCCAAAAAAATCTTTAAATCTCTAATAAATAAATTGGAAGGTCACGCTAATAGTAGAGGTTTCTCGTGCAAAATAGACTAATTTCGCTGATTGTTTGGCCCCAAACAAGCGAGGTCCCATCCCTTTTGGACGCTGAAACCCTGAGGGGTGTAAAAAACGCGTTTTATTAAAAAGAGGGCATGTGATTTTTCCAGCCAATCGCAAACCCTACACATCCCATCATGACGCGCACCACATCTCACCCTGCTCATTTTGTAAACTGATTTGCTGGCGCCAAAATTAAGGAAGCCCGAAAAAAAGCGCGATCTTTTAAAAGTGATGCTGATTTTAACCTTAATTTTCGCATGATCTGGGGAAATTCAACCCATAAAAACCTGCCCATTTCAAATTTTTCGATAAAAAACGTCAACATACTTGCAGCGCTTCATTACTGGGGGGCGAGGAGGGGGGAAAAGATGGGGTAGTGTCAGACGGGTTCGCCCCAAAAAGGGAGAGTGCGGGGCAGAATCCGCTGATATGTTCCGCCAGCCCCGGTCAGCGAAAACCCCCCCTCCTCGCTTATCGCCGTCAAAAAAGGGCCAGGACCTCTCAAGCCTGGGGTTCTTTTAGAAGCCTTGATTCACCCCGCGATGTCTATCCGCCTTTGCCGTAAAGCATAAGTAGAGGCAAGAACCTTGGTGGTTAACCACCCCCAAACTGTTAGTCACATGCAGGAATCATGAGTTTAAATGGGCAACACTTGGCCAAAAAAAAGGCCCGACGGCGCCGGGCCTCCAACCCCTGTCCCCACCCCCTGTCTCCGTCTCCCCTCCTCCTCCGCCCCCACCAAAGCTTCTCAGTGCCCATGTCCTCAATCAGGGGGGATCGCCTCCCCTTCAGACTCCCCCGTCGCCCGAGTACCCACACCACCCCCAAAACCCATCCAACCCCCCTTTCCTTCGCCATTTGAGACCCACAGCCGTACAGTGGCCCGTCTAGCAGCCAGCCTTTGTCTTCCAGGGTTTTGGGGGCAGAAGAAACACTTTAACCCAAACCCTCCCAAAGCCAAAACCTAAAGCGGATTGCCAGGGTTTTGGCTGGAAAGTTGCCTTCCGTTGGTGGGGCACAGTGGGGGTTTCCCCCACATCATGGCCCTTGCCCGCTCCCCAAAGCCAATGCCCAGCAGGCATTTTTTTTGCCGAAAAGCCGTCCCTCCCCGGCCCGCCCCCGTGTCATCAAAATTCAAGCGCGTTGTCTGATCTGTGCCGGAAAAGTCCATCTGACCACCAAACCATGGACTAGTAAGCACGCCAAGGCCAATACTCTGTGACAGCTCCGGGTGAGCTGGGGGGGCGGTGGGTTCAGGGGTCGGCGCCTTCTTCAAAAAACCCCGGGATGGTGCAGGGTTTTTTCCCCCCAAGGCCTTGGTGCATACGGCCCAGAGAAACCAGGGTGTGTTGAAATTATTCTGCTTGGAGACCGTCCCCCACAGGACAGGAGCTGTGGGCGGGT
>JAODAL010053081.1:0-25533 GCA_025379985.1 Phyllomedusa bahiana | reverse complement strand
TTGCACTAGCTGCTGCTGTGGCTGCTGCCTAACCTCCACACTGTTTCATTGTGCCACCTGTGGCCTACTCCTGTTTATCCCACCTCCAAATATCATTGTGCCCCTCTCTGACCCCATGCTTTTTGGGCTCTGCCATTACCTGTACACTCTGTCACTGTGTTGCCACCTGACCCCTCAGCTTTTTTTTTTTCCAGCTTTCTGCCATACTTTATCAGGCTAAATTCCCGCTAGTTTTTTGGTCATTTTTTCCCTTTTAAGTGCCCAGGGAATTTTATAGTAAGCAAACCAAAGAGCGCGGCCATTCTTGTCAACTAAAAACAACATTGTATGAAGACTAGGTAGCATTACTCGACTATCGCTTGGGCGATAGTCATAGGGAAATTTTACAAGACTTTTTACGATAGTCATAATAGATTATCGCCAATGACCTTTAAACTATGGAGAAAAACAACACCTTTCATTTTACACCCAAACAGGGCTGGAGAAGCGGAATTAACACCCAAAACAGTCAAAGGGTACATGCTACATCTTGGGCAAACACTTAGGTTTAAAACCACGGGAAAAACTCAAGACCATTTAAAAAATCCCTGTTTGCACCCCAGCTGCATGACCCACAAAAAAAAAGTGCCCGAAAGGGAGTATGAGTTTAACCCAAAACATTTTATTGAAGGAATTGTTTGGCCCCCGGAAAAGCAGCTACCCTTTAAAACCCGTCCCCCAAGATTAAAAGTCCGGAAAAAGGATCTTTTCAACCCCATTTTAGTTAACCCCGGGCTTAACTATATCTGTCCTGGGCCACAGCAGAGACCCAAAACCCGCATCCCCCGATTAAAAAGTGCCCAAAAAGGGTCTTTTAAAAAAACCTTTTTTATTTCAAAATGACATAGATCTCTTCCCCGGGCCCCAGCTGACCCCAAACCTCTGCCCCCCAAATTTAAAAAATGCGGAAAAAGGAGTCTTTAACCCCCATTTTAGTTTAATGGGGCATTGACTATATCATTCCGGGCCACAGCTGAGCCCCAAACCTGCATGACCCCAGATTAAAAAGTTTTCGGAAAAGGGGGTCTTTAACCCCATTTTAATTTAAAGGACCTGACAACGTCCTGGGCTACAGCAGACCCAAAACCGCAACCCCCAATTTAAAAAGTGCCGGGAAAAGGGGGCTTTGAACCCCATTTTGTTGAAAAAGGACATTGACTATACTTCCTGGGGCCCCAGGATAGCCCCCAAAAACCCGATACCCCCAATTTAAAAAGCGCCGGATAAAGGGGTCTTTCAAACCCCCATTTTTTTGAAAATGGGCTTGATATATCATTCCTGGGGGACAGCAGAGCCCCAAAACCCCATGACCCCCAATTTAAAAAAGGGCGAAAAAGGAGTCTTTGAACCACCATTTTAATTGAACTGGACATTGATATATCTGTCCTGGCTACAGCATAGCCCAAAAAACCCGCTGACCCCCAATTTAAAAAGTGCCGGGAAAAAGGGGTTTTAACCACCTTTTAGTTGAACTACAATTTACATACGTCCTGGGCCCCACATGAACCCCAAACCGCATGACCCCCCGATTTAAAAAATGCCTGAAAAAGGATCTTGAACCCCATTTTGTTGAACCCGACATTGACTAAAACCTGTTCTGTAAACAGTATGACCATTAAACCGTCTGATCCACAGTTTAAAAAAATCCAAAAAAGATCTTTCAACCCCATTTTTTCACTAAATAGACTATATCTGTCCGGGAAAACCCTCATCTGTTTCAAGTCTTCCTGTACCTCCCTTTACAAATTAGGGGAAATATTGTATCACTTTTTGTGCATGCCTTTTTTTATTTTATTCTAAAAACACATTTTTAAAAAAGATGGAATCCCACCACATCTTGTTTCTCTTTTTTTTAAAATGTATTAACGGGTTGTCTCACTAAATCAGAATGCTAGGTTCTGTTAAAGATCGTTGCAAAAACAATCATTTTGCAATATGTGTCCATTTAACATAGTCCTACCTAATTCACTGTTTTCTGACAGCACATGACCCCTAGGATCCACTTCTTGACAATTTGTTAAGAACAAATGTCTGTTAGAAACCACAATTTTTTACAATAGGACCGTATAGTAATATGCTCAATTCCACAGCAACATGCCCCAAAAATCAAAACATGTACCCTTGATAGCCATTTTTGAACAAATTGTGAAGAACAAATTGTCTGTTATAAACAACATTTTCTACTCTTTATAATAGACCTGTATATAGAGCTTGCATTCAAAGCACATGACCCAAAAAATTAATAAAAATGACTTCTACTGCCACTGTTAAAATAATTGTGAAGAAGAAATGTGCCGCTTAGAAGCCAACATTTCTGTTCAAAGGACGCATGATTATAGCTGTATTACCGCAAAAAAATTATAGAAATGACCCCAATTAAAAAACCGAAAAAGGAAGTCTTTCAAAATCCACCATTTTAGTTTTCACTGGACATAGAATTCTCTGTCCTGGACCACAGTTGAGCCTCCAAACCATCATGACCCCCAATATTAAAAGTGCCGTTAAAAAGGTAGTCTTTGAATCCACACATTTGTATGTTAACTGGACATTGACTATAGTCTGCTGGGCCACAGCATGAGCCCCAGAACCTAAGGACCCCCAGATTTAAAAAGTTCCTGGAAAAGAGGACTTTTCCACCATTTTAAATGTGAAACTGCACAATGAACTAAATCTTGTCCGGGCCAACAGCATGAGCCCCAAACCTGTATGACCACCAAATTTAAAAAGTGCCGGAAAAAGGATCTTTTGAACCACCATTTTAGTTGAACTGGAACATTGACATATAATCATTCCTTGACCACACGACCATGAGCCCCAACACAAGCTTGTACCTGCAAAAATAAAACCGCCCAGATCTTAAAAATGCCGGCAAAAGGATCTTCTTATCAACCACATTTTAGTTGAACTAGACATTGACTTATAATCTGTCTGAGGACTACCACATGAGCCCAAACCTGCATTTAGAAGTTAAAAATACCCCAATTGAAAAGTCTGAAAAATTATCTTTCACCACCATTTTCGTTGAACTGGACATTGACAAATCTGTCCTGGGCCACAGCTTGAACCCCAAACCTGCATGTGACCCCCAGATCTTTAAAAAGCGCACGAATAAAGGATCTCTCAAACACCATTTAGATTGATCATGAACATTGGACTAATCTCATTCCTGGGGCGCACAGCATGACCCCATACATGCATGACCCCCAGATTCAAAAAAGTGTCGAAAAAAGGAGTCTATGAACCACCTATTTTAGTTGAACATGGACACTGACTACTTTATTATCTTATCCTTATCCACAGCCATTTAGCCCCAACCGTGCATACACTCCTCAGATTAAATGCCTGAAAAAGTTCTTTTTGAACCACCATTTTAAATTGACTGGACAATGACTATATCTGTCCCTAAGAGGCCACAGCATGAGAGCCCCAAACTGCATACCCGCACAGCTTTAAAAATGCCGAAAAAGGAGTCTTTGAACATATAATCCCACCAATTTTAGTTATGAACGGACACTTTACTATACTCTTCTTTACCACAGCATTATGCCCCAAAGAGCCTAGCGATGAACAGCCCCTCAGATTAAAAGTGCCTTGGAAAAAGCGGGTCTAAGCCCCAACCATTGTAGTTGAACTGGACATGACATATATCTGTGTGGGCCACTGAGCATCAAGCCCAACCTGAACATCACCCCCAATTTAAAAAGTGCCGAAAAAAGAGTCTTTACAACCACCATTTTTAATTGAACTAGGACATTGACTATATCTTCCTGCCAAACATAGCCGTCCAAACACGCATGACCCTCCAGATTTAAAAAGTGCACGGAAAAAGGAGTCTTTCAACCACATCATTTTATTAAACTGGACAATTGAACTATGAGTCTCTGTCCATGCTAGCAGTATGACCCAAAACCTGCATGACCCCCAGATTTAATAAAATGCCTGAAGAAAAGGTCATTTGAAGCCAATCCATTTATTGAACTGGACATTGACTATATCTGATCCACTGGCCACAGCATTGAACCCCAAAACACTACATACCCCCAGATTTTAGAAATGCCTTAAAAAGAGTTCTTTGACCACCAATATTTATGTTGAAACAAACATTGACTATACCATTGTTCTGTACAACATATGTACCATTAAACCTGTCTATAATCCACAGATTAAAAAGTCCGGAAAAGGATCTTCATTTCAACCACCATTTTAGTTTCACTGGACATAGACATATATCTGTCCTAGATTAACCATACATCTTTCAGTGCTTCGTACCTCTCCGTGTCACTTTTGATTAATTATTGTATCAGCTATTTTGTGGCATGCCATTTTTTAATACGATTTAAGTCTATAAAACACATTTAAAATAGTGATGAATCCCCACCACATCTTTTTTCTCTTTTTTAATTGTTTTAAACGGTTGTCGCACTACAAAATCTATCTGTTAAAAGATCTTGCAATAAACCAATCATTTTGCATTGTATTTCCTTAATCAGTAATCCTACACTATTTGCCGTTTCATTTCTGACGAGCACCATGAGCCCTTGACCAACTTGACAATTAAGAACAAATGTCTTGTTAAAAACCCACAGTTGTTACAATAAATATGTACTATAGCTACATTCAACACAACATCCCCCAAAAATTCAAAACATGACCTATGATGATCCATTTTGATCAATTGTGAAGAACAAATGTCTATATGAAACAACATTTTTTTTTATAATATGAGACCTCTGTAGTATTGCTCAAATGTCAAAAGCATGCATAGACCCCAAAAAATTTATATAAAATGACTTCTCATCCCACTAGTTAAAAAATTGTGAGAAGAAATTGGCCGCTTAGAAGCCACATTTTCTGATCCAAAGACCATGATTATAGCTTATCCCCAAAAATTATAGAAATACTTCTACACCTCTGTAAAAAATTGTAAGAAAAATCCCTTAAACCATCATTCGCGTTTCCAAAAAGACATGAATCTAACTGTATCTCAACGAGCAACAACAACCAAAACCATTGACAATACAGAAAAATTCTAAGATAAGTGAGCAAATGAACTACGTTTGTCATGAAACTTTGGTGTCGTTTACAGTCATCCCTCACAAGCAAAACAAGCAAAAATAACTTTTGGAACCGAGAACTAAAAATTGCATTACGAAAAATCATTTAAAAAAAAGGTTGTCAAGAGGACCATTTCTTTTGGAAAGGAATGTGAATGTAGTCCGGAGCCAACTAAATCGGTGACCTTTGCAATTGGTGCCTACAACATCATAAGATCCCATGCCTGATTCATGCTGGATAACAGTTCAAACGATGCACACATTATCTTTGGAAAGCAGATCGTTGTCTGTAATACTACTCCACTCGTGCTGAACTCACATCTCATATATGACGCTGGCTTCTGGTCAGACAACACCTCTATGCGTGCGAGCGTTCTCGGGCCAATTCAAAAAATATAAAACCATTTTTGGAGACCCAGAAGTCAATGTTCCGGAACACCATCCAAAAAGCATCTGTCGAGAGCGCAGATAGTCTGCACTATATCTTAAAAGCTGGTCACTGTTGTTTATAAGTGTGCCCCTGCATTACATGCTTGGGAGAGTGTTAAACTAATATTCCAGAGGATCACCCATTACTCCTGCCACATTGCTGCTTAGCTGCTGGCTGCCAGCTACCAGCCTTGGCATTCTAACATGCTAGTTATTTCGCTGATGTATTTCCACGAGTGACTTTTGAAAACATAAGCAGACAAACAGCGATGTCTCCATTGATCAATCACAAGGTCTCCAATTTCTGCATTTTTACTCTCTATTTTGGGTGGAAAAAAATGCTGAGTTTGGTTTTGTACCGGGATCCAGGAGGATGGCCTACGAACGCATTAACTATGTTCATTTGATGCCTATTGCGAGGATACATGTTGAAAAATGGAGCACACCACACTCATAAGTAGAATGACCTTAAAATTTCCCAACAATCTTCGAGGCACTAGCAAAGCATGATCTTCCATCATCTTCCTCCTCCACCTCAACTTTGTGCAACCTCTTTCCAAGGCAGGACTTCGTAACAAGATCGGTGTCCAAGAATACCTACCTCCTCCTCCTACTCCTCTCTAACTCTACGCTCTCCATCCTCCCGCACTGCATTCCAACACAGCCCTGACTTGCCATCAGATTGCAACCCCCTGAGAGCTATGGCGCCATGCCTTTTGCACTATCCCTGGACCCAAACCATCTAATAATAGACGCTAAAATTATGAAACTTGTTCGGGCTGGATCGACGAGTGATACTCCGGCCAGCATCTTGTGTCCTCAACCTCACCTCCGTCACTATGTGGGAACCTGATTTTCAGATTCCAATTGATACTTTCCAGAACTATAAATCACACAATAGGTTCTCATACTGACAAGAGGCAATATTCCCAACTACTCAGTTTGTAGCTTTCTTCAAAAACTTTACAAATGGTGAGCAGAAACCTCTTATCACCTAGCCTCCACTCTCAGTGTCTCAACAACCAATCGCAGGTCTTGCGACGCGCTCTTGTCAGTCCATGTCACTTCGTACTAGCAATTGCAGCGTCTGCTCCCACAATCGCCCTGGAGCATGTGAATGAATTCACGTGTTCTCTCCAACGTCAGACAAATCGAGAAGGTTTGATGAGGCCACTGAATGTTGCAACAAAAACGCAAAGCCAGCGGGACAATAGCAGTTGTCGAAAGCGAAGTGACGAATATATCATGAACTTCTCAGACCTTCCTCACAGCAGTCCAAGATACCGATAGCCGCTTAGAATTTTCTGGACGACAGGTTCAAAAAGACATGCCCAGGGCAAGGAGATGTAGGGGCCCCAGCCTACCTAATCTTAGCGAGGGCGGCCAGCAGATTTCGACCATTATTCGCACACCACCTTGCCTAGTCACAAGGTTCTTTCACCCAGCCACGCTGCGGAAAAAATCCATCGTGGTGAGAGCCGTACCACAAGCTTCCTTACCTGTGTGTGTGGCGTTCTCCAAACAGATTAATTTCAACATTTGGCCTGTGTTTTCTCTAGCACGTGAAAGCCAACCAGAGACCTTATGCGTGAAAGAGCCCTGCACCACTATCCCTAGCGTTTTTGAAAGCTGGATGCCACCTACCACCGTTCACCCCAGAGACATCCAGCCAAGAGCTCACCCAGTGAGCTTCAACAGAAACATATCGTCCTTGGCCGTGCTACTAGTGCCATGTGTCGTGGTCAGATGGACTTTTCCGTGACACAGATGCAGACAAACAGCGCTTGAAATTTTAATGACCATGCTGGCCATGCAACGAGTTTTCCTGCAAAGAAATGCCTGCTCCATCTGTATTGGGGGCAAGGCAAGGCCATAATGGTGAACCTTCATCTGTGTCCACCATATCAAAAGCAACGATCTTATAAGGCACCAAAGCCTGGCTATCGAACATTCAGGCTTTTGCTTTGGATGTTTTGGTTAAAGTGTTTTCTTCTCTTGGCCCAAACTGAAGATCAAACTAGCGCTAGAACTCCACATATACAGTAGTGCAGGATTGTCAAACTGGTGGAAAAAGGTAGATGGTCTAACATGATGTGCTGGAGAGGTCTAGGAGGCATGAGAAGCGCTTGGTGGGCGAGGAGGAGGAGACGGAACAAGGTGGTGACAGTTGGAAGCTCCGCATCGTGTGTGCCACTTTTTTTTGCCAAAAGTTCCTCCACTTTTCCCATTTCAACTCATCATTTCGCTGACATGTGACTAACAAGTGTGGTGATTAAACACCTAAAATTTCTTGCCTCTACTATAGATGTGATTTACTCGCAAAAGCCGCATAATGAACATCGCTTGGTGAAGTCAGAGCTTGCTACAAGAAGCCCAACTTGAGAGTCCTTGGAACTTTTAGACGAGCGATTAAGACGAAGGAGCAGGTTCCGCTGACTCGTGGCGGCGAAATCATATCAGCCCGGACTTCTGCGACCGCACCTCAAACGTCTTTTTGAGGCGGTCCCGTGAATTACACTAGCCCCATCTCTTCACTCCATCTTCCAGTGATGAAGCACCTCGCAACAAATTCTGGCAAAACAACACGTTGGACCCGCAAGTCCGTACATTGGTCATCATCAAACACAGTGACCTTGCCGTCCTGACATTCTCATCCAGAGCTGCGGCCTACAAGCAAACACTGGCTAGGCGTTTGCAGACCGCAGACCAGGATTATCCGATTGACCGGGCTCTTCCCACCAACTGATGGGCATCATTAATCTGGGCCCGTACAAGCAGACAAATCATCCTCTTTGTGCCTCGATGTGATCTTTAAACACCTCTGACCCCACCCGCATTTTGGGTCATCAAAGATGGTCTTTACAGAAAAGATTAACCACAGTGTGGTACAACAGTTGACATTTTTGGCTGCTTCACTTCATGTTGGACGGATCTGATGATTCTGATGACGACATTTGTGGCCGCTGACTGGAGACGAGATTAAACTGCTGGATGCAGGTTCATTAACACTGAAAGAACAGATTGTCCCTGACCACATCGATTAGACAAAGCCTACGTCCCCTTTGCAAAGCCGAACGGAACGACTGGCATGGTGTGTTGTCGCCAGCACTGGAAGGAGCACCTACTCATCGTACTCACCTCCATGTCTCTACCCCCCCTCTTTGCTCGACATTACTTCACTCTGCACTTTCGCTCCAATTTCAGAAAGATATAATTGAATTAAAGGTATGGAAGAGTTATTACAGTCTCTTATTAGAAGATCGGCAATCACAGCAATTTCTTAAATCCCCAATTTCCTACAGCACTCTAGATTAGAAAACTAAAATGGTTCTTTGCGCAAATACCTGTTAAAACAATCTCTGGATGGAAGACCTAAACAAAATCAACATAGTTCTTACCATTCAGTTCCCCAGGATTTCCGAACTGCCCAGTAAACAAGGAATTGATATTTTTCAACAAAAATATCATACAATGTGCTGCTAATCTTGGCCCAATCTGATATTCACCAGATTGCAACAAAACTATTCAGAAGTTACAACGTATCAAAAGAGCGTTTTTTGCTGACAATACAAAACGAGACATGTTACAATAGAGAATTCTTCTAATCAGAATTGTCGTACAGATGGCTATTTGAAAAAAACTAATGCGCACCAACAATTGCAATAACAACTATTTAAAAATTATACATAAACAAACATGTTTTTGCACCATAGATACGAACTCATGTGGTGACTAACAAAATTTCTGTATTCAATTTAAGTGCAAGGTGGCCAATAACAAAACGGGGCCCAGCAAGTGAAATAAACACCTATTTAAATGTAATACGGATAATAAAAGACTTATTTTTGATTGCACTCTATAAAATAATCAACCTGCGTTGACTACAAAATTTGTGTATTACAATTAAGTGAAGTGGTCTCTTATGAACAAAAACCATGGAGATCCGTAGCTACACAAAGTGAAAAAAACACCTATTATTAAAAATTATACTACATAATAAAAGCCTTTTTTTTGCAGCATAAATAACACCTGCTGACTTAACAAAAATTGCCGATCAATTAAGTGCAAGGTGGCTCGATGATACAAAACTGGGCACACAAAGTGAATAATACACTATTTGAAATGTATACGGATTATAAAACGTTTTTTTTGCACCTATAAATACACCTAGCGTGACTACATAATGCTGTATATCAGAATATAAAGGTACCTAGTCTCAAAACAAAGAGACTGGCGCAACCAAAGTTAAAAAAAAAACCAATTAAATTGTACAGATAATTAAAAGTTGACTTATGCACACTTATCTAAAACATCTGCAATACTAGAAAAAGATCTGTATCCTAATCATAAGTACAAGAGAGCTGCACAACAAAACAAGTATTATTTCAAACACACTCAAAAACTGACAAAAACTGTTAATACCAAAACCCCAATATTGTGCAATGCAGTCAAAGCACAGTCTGAGCTGCACATTATCCACTCTGCCTTCAAAAGCTGGGGGGGGCCTCCAGCCCTGATCTGTCTGCGTAGTTTCGCACCCAACCAGCCCCCCGACCCTCCTCCCCCCTCGCGCTGTACACGCTAGATGCTCCTTAAAAATTCTCAAAACCTAAAGTTAAACTAAAAAACTGAACAATCTCAATCTCCTAATTCTAATGGATCACATGCTATAAACATAGTTGTCCTGTGTGAACAAATAGAACAATTTCGCAACTGAGCTGTTATGGATTAGAGAACCGAGCACACGTCCTGTCCATATGATACACAGACACCACCACGCGATCATGACAAAGGCATTCTACAAAACGAGGTCATGCTTGATATCTTTCCAGCCAATCACAACCCATAATCACCTCCCAGTCTGACGTCGCACACCCTGCTCACCCTAGCTCTTATTCTTCTAAGCAATTTGCTGCCACCAAAATACAGGAAGCCTGAAAATGGTCCTCGAAATTTAAATAGATTATAGCCCAAGATTTAAACCTAAATTTAAATTATGCGCGTATCAGAAAAAAGCCGATCAACGAATAAAAATCGTGCAATTTCAAATTTGTCGATAATAATCGCGCTCAACACTATGAAGACCTAACCAAGCTCCCTCATACTTCATAATTTAAGCATGGCACAATAGCATCAGCAGCGACCCTGCAGGCTCTGTGCAGCCTGGAAATAGCTGTTTTTTAACGCGATTTGTCCCGAAGCAATTCGGACCGAAACTAATTTTGGCAGAAAATTCGGTGAAGTCATCGAATCAAAGTTTTGAGAAATTCGCCCGTCTCTAGTCATCGCCGATAATTTGCTATCGACTATCGTCATGATCATTGACTATATCGACTATCGACTCGATAACGATAGTTGACACAATCGCTCATCACTATTGCTGATATCTTCAGGTTCAGATGCTGATCTGCTCCTCTTGTGAACACAATCATACTTACTGTATTTGTATTGCTGCTGTATCCAGCTGCTATGTGTTGACTATATTTAGAATTATGACCTGGGAATCCTGCTGCAACAAATTACAAAATTCTTGCTATGGGCTAAATGGGGTTTCTCACCATGCACTTCACAGAGCCACAGCCAGCTTTGGACTCAGACTTCCTGGTTGTGCAGTGGGTGGTTCTATAGCAGTGACTGACATATCAGCTTTTCCTAGCTATCCCTGCTATACTGACATGACTGCAGGAGATTTATAAAGTGTACTATACAAAGATACAGAGCTCTAAACGGTGAAAGCTTCTCAGTTATTTAATATTGCTAGAAATGACTTACCATAGAAGGACTGACTGATGGCAGCTTACAGTAATGAGAGATAAAAAAGAGCAGGGAGAGGTGTGAAGAGAAGGTTGGTGACCAAAGAAACCTGTATGCTCTAAGGATATGTCTACACACTAATGTTAAAATGTCATCCAAAAGTTGATAGCATTTTTAACATTGCTGGACCACGAATTTTGGAGTAGACCACAGTCCATTTTCAGATAGTGTAATGTATTTGGATGTGGAAATTGAAATGACAGATGATGGTATAAAAACTAAAGGATATAGAAAGCCAAATGCAACTAATTCACCCGGCATATGTAAAAAAATCTCTCCCCTATGGACAGTTTCTAAGATTGAGGCGGAATAATAGTGAGTATGGTGATTTCATAGAGCAGTCAGTTGAACTTATGGAGCGATTGCGACAAAGAGGATATGATGAAAATATATCACAGGAATTTTTAAATGCGATACGACAGGATAGAAAAAAATTGATTTTTCAGAGGAAAAAAAGAAACGAACTTGATAGGTTGGTTTTTAATTTTGAGTATAGTGATTTATCAGAACTAGTGAAAAATGCGATTAGAAAGCATTGGCACATATTGTCCTCCGATAGTGATTTAGGTGAAAAAGTAATGTATCCCCCGTTAATATCATTTAGGAGGTGTAACAATTTACGAGATAAATTGGTAAAGAGCAAATTTGTAGAGAGTAGGAAAGAGAATTGGTTACAAAGTTGTACTCCAATAGGGAACCATAGTTGTGGTAATTGTTCATTGTGTTCTAAAATAGTGAAGGATAGACAAAAATTTTTAGGTCCCATTAGACACATAGTGAAGGATTTTGTGACATGTAAATCTAACTATGTGGTTTATGTTATATGGTGCACATGTAATCATTACTATATTGGATAAACTATTAGGCCGTTGCATAAAAGGATAAAAGAACACATTTATTCAATTAGGACAGGGAAAGGAGTGCCGCGATTAATAAATCACATATGAAGTGAACATGGGGGGGACCCCTCAGTAATCCGCTTTGCAGGTATTGAACGTGTAACATCAGCAGGGGTTAATGTAGATAGGCATACAAAGCTTTTACAAATAGAATCTAAATGGATATTAAAGACAGAGGCGCTTGGTCCTCTAGGTCTAAATGACAGGAATGACTTATCTGTGTTTTTATAATGTTTTTATATGTATGTGTGTTAGTGATGTGATAGTATCGGTGAGTGAAGGGTACTTTGGGAGCTTTAAGAAGCAAGGAGTAGCTTCCTCCCATCATGCCTTGAGAAAGCGCAAGTTCGTGCGCGAAACCGCCGTAGGCTGCAGTGAATGTGTTAGTTTCCCGTTATATGTGAGTGTTCATAATAAAGACCTTTAAAGAAGATCAGTGAGTGCCGCTTATACTTTCTATAATCTGGATTACCATTTTCAGATTTGCTCTCGGCCCAGTACATTCAATGTACGTGGCCAAGGGCAAATCCAGGTAAAATATCCAACATATTTTAAAATCTGCCAGATTTTAAAACTGATCGTACACAACCATCTGATTTTTTTTGTGATAAAAGTTTAGCACATATAGAACATTGCAGGAGAAAACATGATTAAAGTGTTTGCCAAATTTTCCCTGATTATTTCAGGAGGTTCAGAGTATACAGGCTTTGTCCAGAGTACTTTTCAGAGTTTCATTGTAATGTTTTGCAGCTAGTTTAAAACAATAGACTATAGACTGCCTATATGTTCCCAAGAATTAATAGCATGTACATTTCTGAATATGCGATAGGTAGGTATGTCCCGGAAGGACTATATAGATCTTGATAGCAAACATGAGAAATCTGTGGTCAAAAAATGGCAAAAGAGAGTTAATAAAGTCAAGAGCAGAGCTGGATGGAGAACACACCAGGCATAGCTGGAAGACCAAAAAAGTGTCCAAACAAATGTGCAGCTAGTAATTATCTATGACTCTTAGGCTCTGATCACAAGGCTTAAAATGGGACAAATCTTGCCCCGTATTTCGGACCGTACTGCTCTAAATACGGGGCGAGATACGTCGCCGTCATTACGATAATCCACAGTTCTCATAGAGAACTATGGATTATGTCTCCTCTCCCCGCTCGCCGTATTACGTATTATAAGTGACATGTCAATTATTCACGGCGTATACGCACCGAGAATAATGAATGTCTATGGGGCCGGCGATCTGCTGGCCCCCCCCCACCCTCCCCCCGCACACACGCCATAATTGCGGGCGAAATACGTCCCGCAATTATTGCCATATGAACATAGCCTTAGGGCTGCACTTATCATATGCAAGAAGGACAGCAGAGTAGCATTACTCTTCTCTTCTGCTTTAAGGTTAAGTTCATGCAACAGAGTTTTCCATCAGAAATATCTGTTTTGGAGTCTATGGCAGAGGGTCGAGTCCATACCCTTATATATTCACTTTCTGGTGGCAGATGTATACACAGTTGTTTACGCTGATTAGCTCCATTGCAGTGAAGCAAATTGACATCTTGGCTACCCCTGTGCGATCTGACAACATCATAGATAAAAGAAGTGACATGTCACTTCTTTGTTTTCCGCATTGCGGAATTTAAATCTGTGGTGGTAAAAATCTGTGTCAAGTTTATAGTGTGAACTCTGTTGAGGATTCCTATTAAAAACTGTGGAACAGAGATCTCATGTGATTTTCACAGAATCTGGGTGAAGAAAGTTTAATGTGAACATACCCAAAGCCTTCATCCTCCTCTACTACAGCACCAGACATAGGGTTATGTTATGTTAGGTTTTCCCCCTCCTTTTGGATGACAACTAGGGCACCATATGGCTCAGTAGTTTGCTTCCTTTTTGCATTGGACCAGAACTCCTCCCCATTCAGCTCAGGTGTTTTTAATTAGCAGTAGTCTGTTTTAGGGGTTGTTCACATGGCGTTTTTGGATCCGATTTCGGATCCGTTTTGGATTCGAAAATAACATTGACGATCGGATCCTAAATGTATCCAACATGTATTCAAATCACATTGTTATTTATTAGATGCGTGTTTGGGTCCGTTCGGAGTCTGACAGACATATCCAAACACGCATCTAAAAGTGGATGTTCAGACGGACTCAAAACCCCGTGTGAACATACCCTTAGGGTTGCTGTCCTTTTTTCTTTCAGTCTGCTTGCAGAGAGCCCATAGAGATATAAGTGTTAGTGATCCTTTCTTTAATGTTTGTGGTGCTGTGTGGCAGTTATTATTGCTGTGATGCTGTACCTTTTGGGTAGTGCAACCCAGAGCCAGGGAGCTGGGTCTGACAGCAGTGGGGTTGCTGGACCATTGAGTTGTTCCCCTCACTGGTGTGGCTGTTGCTTCGATAGTGATCACTATGCAGTGTTACATCCATTAATATAGGGACCCACTTTAAAGAGTACCTATCACCTCATGGGAAACCTCATGAAGTAACAGGAGTCTAAAATACAAACACTTCCTTAATTATGCTTCATTAGGGAAATCGAAGCATTTCACCTTTAATTCAGTTTTTTTTTTTTTTTTTTTTCAAAAAAGCACGGGCCCCCTTTTAAGGGGGACAGCTCTGGGGGTGGGCCAAGCCCCCTTGCCAGCTTTGGGGAAAATGATAATTTTGGGGACGTTGTATCAAATCCCCTGACTCTGCGCTGGGGGAGACCCCCACTGTGCAGGGAGGGGGACTGTAAGTCTACTTATGACCCAAAATGGTAAGCTGGGGACTGCTTTTTTCTGTGTTGGACATAAACTAGGGCATTTTTAATTTTTGATGCCTGAAAAACCTGCCCACACTATGTCCTCGGTGTGTTTGTGCCTGGGGCCCATTTAAATTTTGTGGGGGGTTTTCAGATCACCCTGTACAAGCGCTATGTCCTCAGCTTCTCCTACACATTTGGTAACTTAAATTAGAAAGAATCCCTTAGCTCTGTTTAAAAAAGTAAAGGGGAAAAAATCTTTTTACCCGGGTTTTTTATGACATGACCCCTCTGCTTTTGCAAATTGACATGTTTTGGGAAAAAAAAGCCCTTTTAATTTCATTACTACTATTTTTTGTGTTTTTGGGTGTGAGGAGGGATAGGAAATTTTTAAAACCCCTTAACGCCGGAGCCATTTTTTTTGGGCCTCTTTTGGCATTTTTAACTGTACGTGAGAATAACTTTTTGACACTTTAACCTCCCAATGTGATTCGAGATTGTTTTTTCTTTGGCCCACATTGTGCTTTAAGATAGAAAGGGAAAAAATTTTGGTCCAAAAAGCCCTTTTTTTTTATTTGTGAAAAATATAAAAGAATCGTAAAAAATTTTGAAAAAAAATTTACCTTTTTAAAAATTCAAAAATTTCTGTGTTTTAAGACAAATAGACCCTTTTTAGTTAAATTTTATGTGCTTTTATTGGGCCCCGGGTTTGAAATTTTTTGGGTTTTTTTCAGTTTTGGGGCTAGGGAAAAATGGGGGGAAAAAGGGAGGTTCCACCATTTTTTTTTTGGGGGGCCATTCTTAAAAATTTTCCCCCCCCTTTTGGGGATAAAAAACAGGATAACTTTACTATGGGGTTTGGTACAATTCCAATGATATAAATTTTATATTTTTTTTTAGTTTTATTATTTTTTCACAATAGATATGGGTCTATAAAAAATTGCTTTTTTTATGTTTTTCCAATTCTGAAAACCTTTAGTTTTTTTTATTTTTCTGTATACGGAGCTGATTTTTTGGGTTTGTTTTTTTGTGGGTTGGTTCACTTTTTTTATTTTTACCATTTTTGGGGTGCTTATGCGTTTGATCACTTTTTATTAATTTTTTTTTTTTGGGGCATTTTTAAACCCAAAAAAACCAAACTTTCCCGGGGGTAGTGTTTTTTTTTTTTTATTTTTTCCCAGGGGTTTAAACCCGTGCGGTTTATAAATGCCCTTTTATTTTTTACTTGGGCATGTCGAAAATTTCCCAAGTGATACCAAATGAAAAATATTTTTTTCTTTGTTTTCCCGCTTTTTCAAAATTTTTAAAAAAACACTTTTATTCAAAAAAAAAAAACACGTTTTTGCTTTGTCGCAGCCCTGAGAGTCAAAATTTTTTTTATTTTTCGGGTGTAGGGAAAGCCTGTGGGGGGGGCCTTGTTTTTTGGGGTTGAGTTGAAAATTTTTATTGGTATCTTTTTTTGGGAGGACAAGATTTTTTTAAAACATTTTTTAAAATCTTTTTTTTGGAAAGAAAAGGGGGGGTTTGGAAGGGAAAATTATTGAAATCCTTTAGGAGTTTTTTTTAATTTTTTAAATTTTTACCAGGTCATTCCCCAGTATCCATAAACAATTTAAACTTTATTCGATACGTTTCCGGCGTTTTCAATTTTATAGTTTTTTTATTTTAAAAGCACTTTAAAAAAAAAAAAAAAAAAAAAAGGTTTTTTTTTTGTGTAAAACTATTTTTATGAAGGGGCTGTTTTGGGGGCCATTTTTTTTTTTTTTTTTTCTGTTTACAAAAGGTGTAAGGACTTTTTTTTTTGGGGGGGTTGGGGAAATGACTTTTTAAATTTGGGTACAAATTTGGGTTTATATGAGTTTTTCCGTTTTTTTATTCCTTTTTAATGTGCTGGGGGATAAAAAAAAAAATCGCAATTCTTTGATTGTTTTTTTTTAATTTTTTTTTAACAGCGTTCCCCCCATACAATTTAAATTTTAATATGACAAAATTTTTGGGGACGGGGTAATTACCCCGCAGCAATACCAAATATGATTTACTTTATTTTTTAAATTTTGGTTTTTTTTTTGGGGGGTTTTTGGCGTCTGAAAAGGGGGGAAAAAGGGGGGGGTTTTGTGTTTTTTTTTTTATTTCTTGTGTTTGGGGTTTACTTATTTCACTTTTTTTTTTTATTTTTTTTTTTTTTTTTACACTTTTTTTAATTTTCCCCCTAGGGGATTTATAACAGAAATTCTTCAGTTTTTAAAGGGTTTGGGTTTTTTAGAAGGCGGGCCCGGACTTTGCATTGTTACTATGCACGGGTTTCCCCCATGACAACTGTCAGTAAACAGATCCCCCACAATGCATTGTTGGCTTCTGCGTCCCCAGAGGTTGGGGAAGGATCTTCAGTTGGGGGGACCCGGCTGGTAGGAGATCGTTGCTGCAATCGTTTGCAGCAGCGCAAATAAAGGGCGGCAGGAGGGCTCCCAACTCCTGCCTGTGATTTTGCTCCGACGATCTTAATTTTTTTCGGGTTAAGGTTTTTTAAACCCCCGGGGAAAGGGGACCCTCATTGGGCCCTGGGGTGATGCAGCATAAAGGGTCAGCGGAAAATTTTCGTTGGTCCCATGTCGCGTTTCGTGCGGGGCTCACCCCCCAACCCCGAACAAATCGCCAGGACGTATGCATATGTTCCTTTTGCGGGAAGTCATTCCCGTAGGGGGTATGCTTACGCCCAAATTTTTGGGGAAGGGGTTTTAAAAAAAATTTTCTGAAAAGTTTTCAAGTGGGCTTTATCGTTTGATAAAAATTTTTTATTTAAAAACCTTTTTGTGTATTTTTTTGTACATTTTTGCTGAGTAAGCATTAGATCAATATAGTGTGAGGATGTGTGGTCCATACTTTTCTCTATGTAAATATAGTTTTCCTTAAACCCTTTCGCTCTTATTTGGGTTTGGACGGGAGCGCTACTTTCACTTCTACTCTCTAAATTCTACATCGATTCATCTTACCTCAGTCCTGTTTTCTCAGTTTCATTTTTGAATTCAGGGCGTGTTTACTGGCTTTTACTGGCTACAACTGAGTTGCTGAGTACACCAGGTCTGTAGCTATAGCGAACCTTTACCCGGCTGGCCCATAGGAGGGGATCCAAAAAAAGTCTTAAACTATAGCGACCCGAGGGCTTTTTGCAACCCTTTCCCAAAAGGGATATAAGGAATAGGTTTGGACATTTTAAATTGGACAAAATATTGCCAAAAATGATTGTTTTTGGAAGATCTTTTAAAATAAAAAGCAAAATTTTTTTAGTGAAGGGGGGGCAAACCCCCTTTTAAAATAAAAATGAGCGGGACTGTGTAATGTTGGCACTGCTGACAAATTGTTTTGTTCCTCAAAAGGGTGAAAAGGTGATAGCCCTGGGCCTTTATGAAATATAATGTTGGGGGCCAAAAAGACTTTTTGCTTTGCTGATTGGGTGGCCTTTTCAAGTTTGTATAAATTTGCAGATAAAGTTTGGGTGGTCCCCGTCTGCTCTCCTACTTCACATAAAATACAGCATCTTCAGCTGCCCCGATCCCTTTTTTTCAAGCCAAAGGGAAAAGGTTTTTTGCACTCGTGCTTTTTATTTTTTGGTCGTTGCAGTCCTTGATCATTGTGCTATAACCCTAAAGGGTGTTACAACCCCGAAAAAATTCCAAAAAACAGGGAAATTTTAAAAATTTTTAAATTTCTTAAATTTGGGCCAGAAAAAGTGAAAAAGTATACTTTGGGATTAAAGGGTTTTTTGTTTTCTTTTTTCAAACGTTCATAAAGGAGAAGTATGAAAAGCAAATCCAAAGGAAAAAGGGAGCAGAAGTAAAAGAAAAAGAAAGAATAAAGGAATTACAATGAGAGAAGAGCTGACATGAACAGATATGTACAAGGGGAAACTATCTAAGGGGGGAAAATTATGCTTTATAGGGTAATTTTAAAGCAAATACCCAAAAGCAATTTTTAAAGTTTTGGGTTTGTTTAGCATTTATGCACAAAAAATTAGGGTTTATTTGAAAAAAAAGATGGTGCTCGAAAGGGGGGGGAAGGGGAAAAGGGTAGTAAAAAATAAATAAAAAGTAAATTTGAAGTGCACTCAATTAACCCAAAGGGGCCCGGAAATTTTTGGAAAAGGGAATTATTTAATCCAGCCATTTGTGATGCATTTTTTTTAGACTTTTTAGGTTTTTTGGATATTTCGTTTTGCCTCAGCATTTTGTAATTCAAAGCTTTTTTCTTTAAAAATTCCGGGGAAAAGGGTTTGACAGTTTCCTTTACAAAACAAAATAGGTTGGGGCTAGTGCTCAATTTTCAGGATCTCTCATGAAATAAACATTTTGCTAGTGAAACAGTGGTAAGCCCTTTAGCTGCAGATCTAAAAAGCACGTCTCGCAATGTTAAGTTTCCATGTTTTGAATAGCCTTTTTATGCTATGGTAAATTATGGTTTACAAGTTAATACAATAAGAAAAACCTTTCACCCCTTTATGAAACCTGGTTTGGCGTCATATGCGGCCCTTTAACCCCCCTTACCCCTGGTTTTTTGTGGGTTAGGGTCTTTTTATAATGACCAGATTGTTTTCATCTACATTTGGAGTCTGCTTCTTATTGTTTTGAATGCTTATATTATATTTGCAATATATAATTTTTTCATTTTGGGGAGGGTTTTTTTGTGGCCACAAATTTACATTATCAGGTTTCATCAAAGTAAAGTTATCAAGTCAGGTGATGATGTTGAGTGTGCATAAACCCTACAAGTGGTCTTATGACCTTATTTAGATTTGTTTTGAAAATATTTCTACTATTTATAGGATGTACAAAATGTATTAATGGTGATAATGACAAAACTTTTAACCCATTCCTGAAGGACAGTCATAATAATTTGGTTCTAAGTTGTCACGGGTGCCCCCGCGACGTCAGTCCGGCTCGCGGGCATGTCAGGCCTAGAGGTGGGCGAATTTCTAAAAAATTCGGTTCGGTCAATTTGGGCCCAAATTTTTCCCCACAAAAAAAAAATTCCCGGGCCGAATTACCCTTTGGGACGAATCCGGGTTTAAAAAAAACAGCTTTTTTCCAGGGGCCCCAGAGTGCAGGGTTTCTGTTAAAAACCCTTGTGTTCCATTTCCTTTTTAAAAATTTTCAGAGGGGGGGCTTGGTTTGGGTTTTTTAATTTCCAAAGTTTTTGGGGTTTTTAGAATTGGACTGCCCCATGACAGCCAACCTTTTTAGGGAAACCCCTTTCCCCTTTTTAAAATTTCCCTGAGCACCTTTAAAGGGGGGAAAAAAAGGAAACCCAAAAAAATGAAGGGGGAAAAGTTGGGCCCGATAAAGTTTATCGGAAAAGGGCAGCTGGAAAAAAAAAAGCTGAGGCCTTTAGGTGGGGGGGCAACATCAGTGCGAGTGTGGAGGGGGGGGGACGGCGGCAGCCACCCGCAGCATGGGGGTCAAAAGGGTGGGGCCCCAAAAATTTTCTGGAGGGTGGAAAAAAAAACAGGGTTTAGGCCCAAAGAGGGGGAACAATACCAGTGTGGAGTTGACCGGTATCAACAGCAGAGAAGCTTGAGGTAAGGACAGTGGCACAAATTGAAAATTCTAGAGGTGGGGGTAAAAAACCAGTGGGGCCACAAAGGGGGCACAATGCCCAGGGGGTGTTTTCCGGGGTCCACGGCCCCCTGGCGGGGCCAATAAATTTGGGGGCCAGGCAAATTGAGGTCAGGCAGTGGCAAAATAATTTGGAAAAAAATATCCAAGGGGGAAATGAAGGGGGGGGTCCCGGGGCCAGCAGCTTCAGCCAGGGGTTGGTTCGGGGGAAAAAGGGGGTTACCAAAGGGGGAAAATTATGGGGGGGAAATGGGAACAAAAAACTTTGGTTAAAAAGGGTGGGCCCCAAACCAAAAATGGGGATTTGGGGCACCAATGAAGGGGGTAGGTGGAAGTTAAAACCTTTTTGGGGGCCCAAAAACGGGGAAAAGGGGTAAGTTTTCAGGACAGGGACAACAAAGGGGAAAATTCCCCTGGGGAGGGTAGCAAATATGGGAACGGGGGGGAGTTTGGCCAAAAAAAGGGAGTGGCACAAAGGGGAAAAGAGGGGGAGGTAAACCGGGGGCAGCAGCATGAGGTGGGACGGTGGAAAAATTTTGCCCTTCTGGGGGGGTGGAAAAACCCGGTGAAAGTAGGAAACAGAGTGGCCCCAATGAAAGGGGGGTGGGGGAGGTGACGGGGGCAGCGGGCTATTTGGAATGGCCAAAAATTCAGGGGGCAAAAAAAATGGCCCCATTTGGAATTTTGGCAAATTTAACCCAATTTGGACGACTTCAGGTAAAAACTAATAAAAGGTTTTTAAAAATTTTGACCCAGTATTTCCCAATTTATGCGCGGGTTTTGCTTTTTAAAGGGGGGCACCAAATCTGGGGGTTTCCCAACCCCCCTTGTGCAGCAAATTTAAAATTTTAATTTGCGGTCCCCCCGAAAAAATTTTTAAACTTTAAATTTGCCCATATTAAAATTATCCATATCCGGCTTTGGGCCCGTAGTGAACAGCAAAAACCATTAGGGGGCAATTGGATAGAAGAAAAAAAAATTCAGTGTTTTGTTTCGCCCTCCCGGTCGTTCGTTCAGATCAGTTTTTCACCCGTGTGCGGGTTTGGAGACCCCGGAGAGCCCCGGCGGGGGATGGGCAGGATGGAACCCTGCGCAACGCACCTGCGTGCTACGTTTGGGGGAAAAACCCCCCCCTTCTTCGGGGCCATATGCGTACGGTCTACACCCCATTTTTAAATAGATTTAAAACCTTTTAACCCTTTAATAACCCCAAAGAAATTAAAAACATTAACCCCTCATTCTTCACAGGCAACACATAGAATAGATCGCGTTTTTAATGCGGTTACTGGAAACAGTTCTAACCAAGAACTATTTCCGTTTTGGGGAACAATTGTTCCTTCAGAAACAAGGAGTTTCGATGGGTCCCCGAAAGGGGGCACCCGGGTTAATTAGAAATGCAAACTTTTTAGAACCATTTCGTGTTTCCTTCTCAATTCAATAGCTATATCATCTCATGGTTTCGCTATGTGGAAAGATGTTTTCTTGCTGGGGGTTTGGGGGCGGCGTCACCCGCTCGAGGTTTTATACGTAACCCCAATGGAGTGCACCCCTTAATCAAATTTACTGCTACTAGTGACCGATACACTATTACTTACCTAGATGTCTTGTTAAAAAAGTGTGACAATGAAATTGTTACATCATTATATAAAAAAGAGGCAGATCGTAACAATATACTGATAAAAACCCAGCCCGCCTGCACCGGGAGACGTTTAAAGGGATTGCAAAATCACAAAATTTATAAAAGTACCGTTTTAAGTTCTAATGATAATGAATATCTAATTAGCATGGAGAAGCTTATCCATCGCTTTAAAAATAGGGGCTACGATGAAGTTGAATTGAGACGTATGGGGATGGAGATATTGAGGATCCCTAGAGAAAATCTTCTGAAACCTAGCCCTAAGAAAATGGGGCAAGACCAAGAATTCACATTTTTTTTTTAATCCACTTATGATAGCATGCCCGGGGGTTTTTTAAACAGGCGATAATGAAGTATTGGGGGTTTGCGTAATGATTCAAAAATTGGAAATCTTTTAAAAAACCCAAACCCCCCCCTGGGGTCTAATCGAAAAGGGGGGGAACCCTTGGCCCCAACCCAATTAATATCTGCGGATATTAAATGGAACCCGGGAAAAAATTTTGGGGAAAAAGACATTGTTTTAAGGTTAACCAAAAAGGGGGTCAGGGGGGCCCTTTCGCTTGTCTGAAAAGCTTAAATTGCACCTTATATATTTTTAAAGGGGGACTCTTAAGTCTCCCGAAAAAAAAGGCCATTAAAATAAAGATCCCAGGGTTTTCCAAAACATGTGGGAAATGAATGGGTCATCTTAAAATGCTCAAAGCCCCTGTGGGCGAATATTGTGGAACAGGCTTTTAAAAAGTGTTTTAAAGGTTTTGAATTAAAAGAACATGAAACCCCCTTTTGATTAATTTTAAAAAAAAAGTAATTTTTAAAAACCCCGGTAAGGATGAAAATGAACAAAGGAAGGGGGTTAAAATCAAAATTTAAAAAAACTTTTAGGGAAACCCTTTGTTGCCCAAAAAAAAATTTTTCTGAGGGACGGCACGACGTTTTTGGGGAAACTGCGCTGGTGCGTTCTTTGGGGGAAAAGGTCACATGTTTGCGGGGTTAAACACTAAAATGAGTATTAAAAAATCTTTTAAACGTGAAGGGAAATTTTTGGATTACGGCACTAGAATCATTATCCCCTAAAGGTTTAAATGAAAGCCTTAATTTACGAGTATTTTTATAACAAGATGTGTAAATATGTGCCGAGGGAGGGTTTGAATGTAACCTATTCTATTTGTTGCCTGTGGAGAACGAGGGGTTAATGTTTTTAATTTCCTTGGGATTATTAAAGGGTTAATGGTTTTAATCTATTTAAGAAATGGCTGTAGACTGTGACGCATATGCCTGAAGAAGGGGGCGGAGTTTACCCCGAAACGTAGCACGCAGGTGCGTTGCGCAGGTGTGCCATCTCTGCGCCATCTCTGCTCTGGACTCTCTGGCGTCTCCAACCTGCACACGGATGAACTGATCTGATCTGAACGACCGGGAGGTCGCATCAAAATGCTGAGTATTTTTGCTTCTATCTAATTGCCCATAATGGTTATGCTGTTCACTATGGCCGAATGCCTGGATATGGATAATTTTAATATGACAAATAAAGTTTAAAGTTTTACGAGGGCCCAACATTATTTAATTAGTAGGCCACAGAGTGGCACAATGACAGAGAGTGGAGGTGACGGGGCAGCAGCATGAGGTCAGACAGTGGCACAATGACATTCTGGAGGTGGCAAAAACTGAGTAGGCCACAGAATGGTACAATGACAGAGAGTGGAGGTGACGGCGGCAGCAGCATGAGGTCAGACAGTGGCACAATGACATTCTGGAGGTGGCAAAACAGTAGTAGGCCACAGAGTGGCACAATGACAGAGAGTGGAGGGGACGGCGGCAGGAGCAACAGCATGAGGTCAGAGAGTGGCACAATTATATTCTGGAGGTGGCAAAAACTGGAGTAGGCCACATAGTGGCACAATGACAGAGAGTGGAGGTGACGGCGGCAGGAGCAACAGCATGAGGTCAGGGGGAGTGGCACATGACACAGTGGGGGATGTCACGGGCACCAGCAACAGGGAGCAGCAGATGAGGTCACAGAGTGGCACAATGACAGAGAGTGGAGGTGGTGGCAATACCAGTCCCTGGTAAAGATGGTTGGTGGCAGATAGAGAAACTGTCAGCAGATGTTGTGGCATCAGGCGGGTGGCGGCTCAGAATAGTGGCTGAGGCAGTAGTTTGAACCCCGACTCATTTCTCACAGTTTTGGTGAGGGTTATGGCTGATTAGTCTGACGCCTAAGGCATTGGTGTTGGAAATCCTGTCTGATCCACGCCTGAAATTTATCTTGATAGAGGTTTAGTCGCTCCACATTTCCCGTTGGACAAGCGGTTCTCCTTGGGGTAACGATAGCCCCGCCACACTGAACACCCGCTCTGATGCCACACTACTGGCCAGGCAGGACAGCTTCTCCACTGCAACTTGGCAAGTTTGCGGCCACACATCCAGTTTGGCTGCCCAGGAGTCCAGCGGATCTTCTACTGAGGTGGCAGAGTGCTGTCCAAGTAGGCCACCACCTGTTGGTTAAGGGTCTGCTCCAGGTCCGGGTGCTGCTGGCGACTGCCCTCCTCACTAGGCGGGTGGGAAGGGCGCTGCTCCATCAGTGACTCCAGACTTAGGTTGCGCTGATGGAGCGGGTACTGGTCCTACCCCCCCACCTTCTCCCGCAAACCGCCCGGCAGTAGTACGGTGAGCACTGAAGAACCCCTTTGGTTCAGACCTGTCAGAGGGGGGAACGATGCCGCACATTTTGGCAGCGGCCAACCCGACTACGGAGGATTTCCCTATAGTATTTGAGTTTGTCCTCCCTCTCAATAGCTGGAAAAAAGGCTCCCATTTTGGACCGTAGGAGGGTCCAATAGGGTGGAGAGCCAGAAGTCATCCCTCTGCCGAAATGCTGACTATCGGGGTGTTCCCCTGCCAGGCAATACACATGCTGCGGGCCATCTGCACAAGTGACTCCGAGGGGTTCCCTGCCTCCATCTCCACTGTATACTGCCACAGTGCTTGCGGGTATCTGCCTCGTCTTTCCCCATCCTCCATCTACTTCCTCCAGTTGCTCCTCTCCTCCTTTTCACCATCTGTTCCAGGACATGAAGCAGTGGGAATTGACGTTATTCAAACCCGTAGTCCTGGCGACTGACAAATAAAGTGGCCACCTCGAATGGCCCTCAACAAACGGCAGGTGTCATGCATGACCTGCCACTGGCTGACATCAAAGTTACACAGGGGGTAATTTTTCCGCCCGGATCATCAAAAAATGTAATGGCCCCTTTTCTGTTCATACAGTCGGTCCAACATTGCAGGGTGGAAAATTTAAGGGGGAAAAA